>VWYI01011228.1:548450-603333 GCA_013399455.1 Anthoscopus minutus | reverse complement strand
CGTCAGGCTCGCTCCGCCGGAGCCGAGGTAACAGGACTCCCCCCCGGCCCCCGTACCTGCTGCCGGCCCGGCGCGGCCCCGCGCTGTCTCCTCTCGGGCCCGAGGCGCGCGAGCGCCGCTCCCTCCCTGCCTCACTCCTTCCCTCCCTGCCTGCCCGGCGCTGGCTGGCGGTGGCACTGCGCACGCGCGCGGTGCGCCGCGGCGCCCTCTGGGAGGGAGAGCCCTTCCGGCGAGACCGGCCGGAGGCGGCGGCGCCCTCCTCAGGGCGGCGCGGTCCCGAAGGAAAGACTACGACTCCCGGCAAGCAACGCGCGCCCCCTCGCAGGCGCGCCTCGCCCTCCACAGGGCACGCCGGGAGTTGTAGTGCGACGGGCGGCGCCGCCGCGCCCGGGAGGGTTTGGGAAGCGGGGAGGAGGTGTTGCGCGTCGCTTCCCTGCCTGAGAGGGTGCGGCGGCCGACCGGAGGGGCCGCGTGTCGGGACATGGAGGCGGTGGTGGCGATGGCGCAGCAGCCGCCGGTGTCACGGCGGTGTTAGGCCCCAATGCGCCTCCCGCCAGTGCCGCCGCCAGGGAGCTCCGTACCGTAAAACGCTGTAACAGCCCAGGATAGTGCAACGGGCTGATATTTCCACTTTAATTAATGCAGGTCCCGTAGCGGCGGCCTCGGTGTCACCGCAGAGCGCGTCACTGCGGGTGCGGCAAGCAGCGGAGCCATTTCGCTGTGCCACGGGCGATGCCGCGGCAGCCACGGACACAGCGGCGGCCGCAGGCCGGAGGGTCAGCACGAAAAGCCGGCACTGCTGCTGGTCAGCCACGGTGTATGATGCAACAGCCACGTACATTAGATTGTGTGGCACAAGCGGGCCCGCACACCCACAGGGGAGCACAGGGTGATGACGGCAGGAGGGAGAGCTCAAGCAGCACCTTCCAGGCCCATCCCAGGAGCCATCAGCCCACTCACTGAAGGCCCATTTTGAGGGGCACAGGGACACAATGGCAGGTGGGAACTCAGGAGAAAGGAACACCCTGTCCAGCCCCATCCCAGGGGAGCCCCAGCCCCAGAGCATCTTTGGGTTTCAGGGTCCAGCTGTGTTCAGGAATGTAGGACACAATGGGATGCAGAGGAAGAGTATTTGGGGATTGCACTGGACTCACTAGGGAGTGTTTAGGGCAGGAACCAGGGGTGATCTGGGTCACATAGAGAAACAGATATAGCATCCAGAAATAAAAAGGGCCAGTCACTTGTAAATGGTTTGTGATGGTTTGTCCATGTCCTGCACTTGATCAGGGCAGCCTGTCGGGTCTTCTCATTAAACTCCTTTTGCCCCTTTTCTCTGGCTGAGGAACTCGTGGCCAGAGCACCACAGGGAGTTGGCTACTGGTGGACTGGAGAGGTTGGCATTGAGGGGCAGCTACTGGGCACTGCTTGAGCCCAGCTGCTAGAAGGAGACACACTGTATATGTGGGTAAATACTTCTATAAATACAGATACACACAGATGCTCAGTAGTGCACTTCCATCCTGCTCAGCTGGAGCAGGGCGTGGGATGAGGCTGCCAGTGCTGTGTGGGAGTGCTCTGTGTGGATGGATGTGTAATCTGTGTTCATATGTATTTGCTTAATTGGTACATATATGAATTTGTGATTGTGCCTATTGGGAATACAAACTCTGTCTGGCTATTACTTGGACATGGCCATGGGGCTGCAGCAGCATCGCCTCTCTCAGGCTACCAGATCTCAGACAATTTTGCTGCATCGATAGATACATACATTTGTGTACATATATACTTTGGTATATTTTATAGGGCTTCATACAGAAGCACAGCATTTCTACCCGTTGAATTGAGATAAGATAGATTTAAGCAGACAGGCAACAGCTTTCTCCCAAAGCATTTGCACAAAAAAAAAGAAAAAACAAACAAACAACAACAACAAGCAAGTTCCGCTTTTCTTTCAGGGATTTCACATTTCTTGCACCCTACCTAAGCACATCTGTAATGCAGCAGGAGGTCTGGTTACAGTATTGGTTGGCATTCCTGGTATACCTTGAATCAAATTAGCACAGTTATGGGTGGCAGCAGAGATCTTCAGGTTCTCCTGGTTTTGGTAAAAGTCTGATTTCAGGTGCAGCTGAGCTAATGCAATGCAGGTCCAAGGATGAGTTCCTGTTTCCTGCCTCTCTGCTCTTCTGCTCCCTTCTCCCCACCAAGTACATATTTTCAGGCATGGTGAACTATGGTCATTCTGCATGTCTTGTGATAATCTGCCCTTAACAGCCACTACAGATTACGCCTTTTTGGATCACAGTCATCACCTGCAGGCAAGGATTTGTAAAACTTGGGACCTTGTGTGGGGTGAGGCTGTGAGGCAGTGTACCAGAGAGAGAGAGAGAGAGAGAGACAGACAGGTCCAGGTCCAAGCTACCTGGGTCTGTGTGGTCATGGAGCAAGGCATGGAAACAGCAAAAAGCACCACTAGAGTTCCAGCTGTCTGACAGCAGAGATATCTGAGACCAGGCTGACATCAAGTGCTGGTAAAATTAAGACAAGAAGGTAGGTTCATTTCTGACAACTTCTGACACTGAGTGTTTTTGTAATCTGAGTTAATTCAGCTGGAGGGAATTTACTCTTAAACCAATACATGATTTTGAGAAGAATTTTTCTTTATGCAAAAGCAAGGCACACCCTCCGCATGTTTTTAAACACAGGCTGAAAAGATGAAAACAACATTAAAGGCTGATGAATGACTCTGAGCTAGGGGAGGAAGAGTGGAAGTGGACAGAGTAAACAGATGAGCCATCATGCTGTGATTGGTTTAAATTTGAGTTTAGGCATAATACCCCTGGCTCTTGTTTTCCCCAGTGCAATGAGATGCCAGAAAATGGTATCACGGTAATACAGCCCTTTCTAAAAAAGGCCACGGAGCCAGACTGCTGACCATATTTAGCTCTACGAAATTATAATTGGCACCAGCAAGCCTTGGTTGTCACCCACTGACATTTTGTTCAGCACTAAAAATGAAAACAGTTGCCTGCACTGTTTCAAGCCATGAGAGTCACTGGGGACACACGGATAGGGAAAGATAAGGCAAAGTAACAAGTTCATCATGATTTAGGATCTCAAAGCCACCACAGCCAAAAGGGTTGTTCTGTGTTTCTGAGGTGGTGAGAGGTGGCAGCAAATGGCAGCAGGGTCACAAGAGTTGTCTGCAGCCAGATGGGGTGAGCACCCACCAGGGAGAAGCAGTGCTTGCCCCATCTGCACCCCTGAAGCTCCCTGGCATGGACAGCCTGTCTATACTCACCATCAGTATGAAGTGCTCACCATCAAGTCACCCTGAAATGCTTTAATGGGTCCATGCCTGCAGAACAACATGACTGCTCTCCTTTGCTCCTTTGCATCCCCAGGTTTGGCTGAGGGATGGTGATGCTGAGAGCTGTACCCTCAGGCTTACTCTTGGTGGCTGGTGGGACCTTTTCACTGTGCAGTGGGAGGATTGAAGTCTGGGAGTCTCCTGGGGGTCCCGAGGAGGAGGGCAGGCACCTTTGCCCAGCTGCTTAAACCCAGGTCATTCCTACTCTCCTCTCCTTATGTCTACCCTGCCTGGACAGATCAGAAAACCACCATTGCTGCCTGTGCCAGCTGCTGCATCCAGTGACAATGGGAACTGGGTGATAATTCCAGCTGCAGAAACCAAAAACTGGTGTGGGGAGTTAAGTTGTAAAGGGCAGACCTCCCTCAGAGAGCGGCAAGGGGCTGCTCCAGGGCTGGGAAAGGGGTTTGATCTTTTACTCTCTTTCAGGGGGCACAGGATACTACTGGCTCTGCCTCTGCACTTATCTGCAAAGTATCACTCCAGGAGTGACAGAGTTAACAAATACAGTGGAAGAGACAGCTCTGTAAGCTGAGCTACATGGTCACATGCACAGGTTTTATTTTTAACATCCCAAAACTACTTGATGTTTCTGCCTGGGCTTGCTCTGTGTCCTTCTATTCTCTTTTCTTCCTTTGCTTGCAGTTCTCCCTCACCCACCTCACTTCAGCCCAGCTGAGCACAACCAGGAGAGAAGTGTTTGGTACATGCACAGGGACTCTATGATCAAGGTAAGGCTTTGTAAATAGAGTTGGAGTCTTTTTTGGGCAAAGCTTGATGCAATGTAATGGTTACTGTAGCAAGCTATGAAAATCAAGACATCTTCAAAACAGCCTTAGTAATTAAGATGAAATAGAATAATCATGAGATGTCTTAAATGACACTCTAAAACAGAGGCAGCTGGTAACTGGGAGCACTTCTGTGACATACTGCTCTAAAAAAAACCCTCTATAATGTATTCAGTGAATTAGCTGTAGTTTGCAGCACTGTATACAGGATTGTAAAAAACTAGGATGCTGATAGCAAGACAGGAGCTTCAGCAGCAGATCAGATGATAAAAATTCAATTTCTGTTATTTTCAGGAAACTCAGAGAAGACAAGGATATACAGTAAGAGTCAGAGGAGAGGCAAGAGCAATCTGATGGCAAAAGTGCTTATACATAAAATTAAGTGAGTTCTGTAGACTGAGACTGCAAACTTTGTGTTGGCAATCTAGACTGAATGAATGATGAGCTAAGAATTACAAGAGTTAAACGTACTACTGTACCATTTAGTCTTGTGACTGCTACTAATTTTTATTCATTAATCTCCTTTATTTTTATTTTATGACTTAGATCTTAACCAATTGCTCCGAGATTCTTTACATTAGGCACCTTTCAGAAAAGTATGTTAATAAGATTGTTACCAGAACATAAAATAGAACCTGAGCCCAAAGAGAAAAAACCATGGTTTGGACCATTACCTCCTCCTTTTTTTTTTCCTCAAACTGCAACAAAACTGGACCTATTATTTTAAAGCACTTGTTGAAGTCAAATTGAGACCAAGCCTATTTCCTAGTTACCAAAGCAAAGTGAAAGTTTGCTTGACTGTGTCTACCAAGGACAGCAAAGGGACCCCTGACATGTCTGAGGAGCAGCAGAGCAGGTCCATGTCACAGCCTGCTGATCTGCCTGTTTCCCACAGGACTCCCCAACATGCCCAGAACAAGATGCTGATGCTGAGCTATCCTACACAATGCCACCAGCCCAGGGGACCATTTCAGCACCTGGAATTTTTGGGTGGATTTCTCTCAGATGAGCTATGGCTACATTGCACCAGGTAGGGAGGAGCAAGAATCATTGCTGACCCAGGTACTTTAGTGGGGAGTGCAGTGCAGGGCTCCCACCAGCAGTGCTCTGTGTTACCAGTGCCTCACTACTCTGAAGTCTCCCTGCTCCTCCTGTAACAGCCTTAGTGCCTTTCACCAGACAGAAATTGCACAAGCAAGTTTTGGTGCCACTTTACTGCCTGTGTGCAGCACAGGTTTTCCAGGCAAGGGGGAGGCCTGATGGTGCAACAGCTTCTCTTGTTCTACATGGTCCTACATGTCAGGTGTAGGGAGCTGATGTGCTGTTCTGAGAACAACAGAGCAACAGACATGCTCCAGAAAAAATGGCAAGGAGCATGGATTGAAGTCCTTGTCCAACTGATGCACTATACTGTGGATTTGTTTTTTTCAGTAAAAAGCAATTCCAACTTGTTCAGTAACTCTGAAATAGTGTTTATTGCCATGAAACACCACAGCCTCATCCACATGATCCCCAGGTAGGAAATAAAGGCAGTAGCTCCCTAATTTTCATAATTTCATCCTTCTATTGTTGAGCTTATCCAACAAGTAATTTGTTTCACAGAAATCTTACTCCTCCTTATGTCTTATATTAAGATTTGAAGTTCACCAGGATTGCGCTGGAATCAAAGTGCCCCTGTAAAATCCATGTGAATTTATTCAAGGTCACTTCAAAAGTAGGTCTTGCTTATGCTCACTATTAGTGTTACTGCTGAAGATTTCATCTACACCTTTAATTCTCCCCTTCCACCTGCCCTGAGCTGTATCATACTCACTGCCTGCCTCATGTAAAGCTTGGCTGGAAACTTGTGTGTACAAGATCAGTCTGAATGGCAGCTGCAAAGCAGGAGTGCCATGAAGGACAGTGACCCACTGTGCTGAGTGCCAAGGGGGTCACTCAAGCTGTAGCTGTCCCTGTTGTGGCTGTTGAGGTGTGGAGTTTGACTGATTTAAAGGTCCCCATGATTCCAGGTGGTGGCATTCTTGGATTTGTTTTTTATTTTGTGTTTAAGGAGGGGACTTAAGAAAAAGTGTGCTCTTGGGGTTCATGTTCAAATGCAGTACAGTATGACTTCCAATGGCATAGTGATGTTGTCCTCACCTCTAAGAAACAAAAATAACTATTTGGCAAAAGGAGTTCAAAGCCTGATTTCTTGACAAGGTTGGTAAGGAAGTAGTGATTGAGGAAATGCAGTGCATGAAAGGAAAAGAAAATCACTAGTTTAAGAAAACTTACTTGGTGTCCTAGAAAATGTGAATCTACAGCTGACTCTGCCCAAGTTTTTGTGCAGGAGGCCTGCAACTTCAAGTGAAACATTAGAGCCTGAGCATCTCTATGCTTGGTATTTTTGCTTGGCATTTACATATTTGTATAAAATACAAATTTATTATACATTTGATATATTATAATATTGATATATTAAATTTATTATAAATGTAATATAAATATTATCATATAATATTTATAATATAAATGTATTTAATTATATTTATTTTAATCTTTCTAAACTTTAATTCTACATCTGCCAAATAGAAGCAATAGTATTTTTTAACCCCAAGTGCCCCTCTGCAAAGATTAATTCATTATTGTGAACACAATCAGTTCTAAGATAGTAAATATACTGACAATAAAATTCTTATATTGTAAGAAAATTAGTAACTGTATTCCCCTCAAGATTTTGGTATGATAAAGATGAGATAAACATTATATACTAGGTAACAAGGATTAAAAGAAGTAGAGAGCATTGCCTATCTGCCCTATGCACTTCACCAAAAGTATTCACATTCCTTCTGTTGGAACATTATATATAACTTCAGCATTCTTGGCTCCAGCATTTGGATGTGAACTTTAATGAGATTTTTTTAGGAGCTTGGTATCATGTTGTAAAATTTAGAAAGATTATGTTATGTTCATTTGCAATCTCATCTCAGAGGTACTCTTTAGGGTCATTATCTGGGTTTCTGGTGGCCCTTTTTGATGTTTCTTCAAACTGGAACATATCCCTTGATTCTGTGCAGAGTTTAGGTAAAATATAAGACTTTAGTAAGTCAAATGGTCAGTCACATGCCAATTGAGAAAACACTTGTGTTACTTTAGCTCATTGACTGCAAATTAATTAAATGTATGCCTCCTGAAAATAAATTTTAATTGGTTAATAAACTATTAAGTTATTATCACTGAACAGGTCCACTCCAGGCACAGACATCACTGCAGTTAAAATAGCAGCTGTATATTTTTAAACCTTACTTGATTTGCTGTCATGATGGTCTAAAAATAATGATTTACCAGAGTGGACAGACTGTGGACTGTAATGTGAATTCTTTCTTTACACAGTAGCTTGAACATGAATGAAGTAATCATTTCTGGTCTGCTGGTTTTTGGTTTGTTTTTTTGTTTTTTTGGTTGTTGTTGTTGTTTCCTAACCCAGACCTTGAGAAATTTTTGCGAGTTGCAGGGAATGGCGAAGTGTACGAGTTTAGAGAAATCTTTTGACACCTGACTTACCTGTGTGTCACCTGCCTCTGGATGTTATGTATCAAACCTACTGAGGCAAAATTTGTGAACTTTCTGCTGAGTGTTTTGAGTATGTAGTTTCTGTATTTGCAATAATGCCATCAACTAAACCACAGGGCCAACTAAATTATCAATTAAAATACAGGGCTCCTGTCATTACTGGCATGTCAGAATAGAAGAAGCATTCAAACCCTGATAAATATCAGAAAGAAACTCTCTGTCCCTTCTTCCTGTCCTCTATGTTCACTGATTTGACAATGAGAAGAGAGGAATAGATATCTTCTGTCTGAAAAGAATGGCAGTTACAAGTTAGAAATGAGGTAACCTAAACTAAAAAATGTCTGAATAATGAGGAAGACTGATTCTGCATCTGAATGCTATGAGATAGCCACTTTTCATAAGCAAAGCATGTCTTTTCTTTCTCTACACGATTTGGATGGGGTTTATTTTAGCACATAACAATGTGAAAGCAGGCTTCTCTGCAGAAACTTCAACATAAGACCTTTCTCTGTTTTGGAGAACAATAAGGCCTATGCCTCTAATGTAGGGGCTTTTTTTATCAACTATTTCTCCCCAAGAGTTACTTCTGCAGTGGAAAGTATTGTTCACACAGTCATGTTTTTATTGCAGTGTAATGTACCCAGCCTTCCTCTGACCTTATGCAAGTCATGGTTGGAACTATTTATAGAGATTATATTTGCAGCAAAATGCTAAAAGAATGAGAGCAGCAAGAATGCTACCAATGTGAAATAAATCCATCTGTAGCTCCTGCTCCTTCAAGCTGCATAAAAGTAGATGTAACTAAAAAGCCTGAAGAAGGACAGGTGCCACCCCAAACCACATGCATTTAAGGGCTTGGAGTGGCTGAGGCCACCCTGGCCAGCACCCTGGTGTCACCTCTGTGCACAAGCTAGTGCTTCCCAAGGCAAGGCAGGGATGTTATAATGGGAAGTCACAAAGTTTTATTTTCTGCATTGCTCTCTTGAGTTCTTTCCCTGCAAAGGTGAAGGTACCTGACTTGAGAGTGTGAGTTTGTCTCTGGGTAAAGGGACTACCAAAGGTGTGTTCCTTTACTCTACAGGGCCGAGAGGGAATGGGCCCTCATTAGGAGGTGTAAGCAGATATTGATCAGCTTTGGAAAGCACAAAAGATGGAACAAAGCTGTGTTGAGCAATTAATGCAAATCAGAATTTCAAATGTGAGTGTTGGTATTTAGTGCGGAGACCAACAAGCATTGCCTTTCCCAGACAGCTTTCCTTCTCTGGTGTTGTTCATGACTTCCACTGCCAGGGTGTAAAGATGTGAAAGACACAAAATAAAGAGAACACCTTCAAGAAAGAGAAAGGAAGATCTTCACATAGAATCTCTTCCCCGGAGCCTGAGCCCACTTCCTCTGCAGCACACATCTCCTTAGGGCTAGGTCACTTAATCCTGGTTTTGCAAAAGAAAACATCTAGGTAAACACTACTGTGTTTTCCTTAACCCTAGGAAAAATAAAACAAAGTCTAAATTATTCTACTACCAATATCTGTCTTTTCTCAGAGCCAAGTGAGAGTCTGTTGGGCCTATGGTAGTTCCTGCTGCATGAAATGTGTGGGGGGAAGATTTGTCAACATTTTTTCCTATTTTCATATAAAAAAGAAAAGCACCCTGGATCCTGTTTGAAAACAAAACTCAAGTTCCTCCTTATCGTTAACTTCTTTCCACGAAGTTTCACGGTGATTCCAGAACCAGCTCCTATAGTAAGGAGCAAGAAGTCAAAAGTTGGGAGGTTTCTACTTGCAGCAGGTCTTCTATAGGCCAAGTTACTGATACCAGTTGAAGGTATCCAGGGAAGTAGCTCCAAGTCGTGACTGAACAGCCTCTAGGTCTGTAAGCCAGTAATTGCAGTGTAAGGGTAAATCAGGAAAGCAGAGTAAAGAAGGCAACAAGACTTACCCAGTCTGTTTCCCATGCTGGGAACTGAGATCCTGAAGCTAATCCTCACTCTTGACCTTGCTGGTGCAGAGCAAAGGAAGGTTTGCGCAACATTCATGTCTTTGTGGGGAGATGAGAAGAGGCCTTGGTCATATCTAGAGAGGAAAAAGGAATGTCCTTTTTCCTACTCAATGTTGAGGAAGTGGGATGCTCCTTCACTGTGCCCCTAATCTTGATTTCAGCACCTTGGTGAAATATTGAGACAGAAAACAGCTCATACCCTGGCTGCCTGAGCCAAGGAGTAAATACCTTATCTGTGTCTGTGCTGCCACCAGGCCATGCTGTACCGTGGGGATCAGAGGTGATACACGACTGCATGGAGCTGGCAGTCACTTCCTCACAGCCCCATTCCCACTAGGAGTGCATGTGAGCACCTCATGTGTGGAAAACAAGTACGGGCATGGAGAGTCCGTGGCCATCCTCGTTCCTTCAGGGAATAACTCTTGTCTTCTTGTCTTTGCCACACACAGCACCGGGTCCAGAAAGCTCCCCCTGGGCAACACAGGCACTGTGAGCGATGTTTCAGCCGGCACTGCTGCGCACCCATTGAGGTCTCCGTGTCCTGCATGGTGATCAGCTGCCGCCTCCACTGCGGGGCCACCTTCCACATGTGCAAGGAGGAGGAGCACAAATTACTCTGCCCCTTGGAGCAGGTGTCCTGCCTCAACTCAGCCTATGGCTGCCCTTTCTCCATGGCCCGCTTTAAGCTGGGGAAACACCTCCAGGTCTGTCCAGCCAGTGTTGTCTGCTGCTCGATGGAGTGGAACCGCTGGCCAAATGTGGATTCAGACACAACCCTGCACAAGAATATTATGAAAGAGGCGTTGAGCGAAGAATGTCTGGACAAAGCTTTGGCCCTCAGAGACCAGAAGATACTTTTCAGGACTTTGAAAATAGCAGAATTATTTCCTGAGTGGAGGAAAAAGGATGAACTGGAAGAACTAATGGATCAAGCCATGGGCGGGGAAGCAGGTGCTGTGGGAGGAGCTGCCTGTGGTTCCCAAGAGGGCAATGACCAGTCTGAGCTCAGCCAACGTGAGCGGGAAGACTTGGCAAAGGACAAAGAGGGAATGGATCTGGGGAGTTATAAAACCTGGGAGAACATTTTCAGCAAAGAGCTTCTGGCTTGCCAGGTAACAGGCTCAGCAACCAGCACAGGACAAAAAACAGAGGAGGCTTCCAAGAAAACAGCATCGGCCTCCCATGCTGCCAGCTCCACAGAGAAGGCAAAGGAAGGACCTGATGGTGCAGAAGAGGGAAAGGGCCAAAAGCCTCAACAAGTAACACCGACTAGAGAACTGAATGGACTGGCTCCCTGGCAAGAGGGGGTCCTGGAGAGGCTGAAGAAGGAAGTTGGTGTAGCTGATTACAACATGTATCTGGTACATCACGGGGGAATGCTCATCCGCTTTGGCCAGATGGCTGCTTGCACTCCCAGAGAAAAAGACTTTGTCTATGGGAACTTGGAAGCCCAGGAGGTGAAGACTGTCTACACCTTCAAAGTGCCAGTTAGTTACTGTGGCAAAAGAGCACGACTAGGAGATGCACTGGGCCACAAGATGCCAACTTCTGACAAGTCAGTGGATACCTCAGAACTGGGAATAAACGTAGAAGAACTACCTAAGACAAACATAGTTGAAGCCACACTACTGTGTGCTCTGGAAAAAGAGCTGAAAGGCCATGAGATTTCTGAAGCAAGAGGTATTGATGGACTCTTTGTGGATTTTGCAACACAGACATACAGCTTTCCTTTGGAGCCCTTCTCCTCCAGTGCAGTTCTAGCAGATATTGTGGATGAAAACAGCCCACCAGAACTGCACATGGAGCTCTACACTGAGTGTGTAACCAGAAGACACAACAAAAGCAGTTCAGCTTTCACGTTCACTTGCAATCATTTCTTTAGGAGGGATGAGTTCCCATCCCACTTCAAGAATGTGCACGCTGATATCCAGTCATGCCTGGATGGATGGTTTCAGCATCGCTGCCCACTGGCCTACTTGGGATGTCCTTTTGTCCAAAATCACTTCCGCCCCGAGGGGCTTAAAGCCAAGGTTATTTACAGCAAGCCTCTCAAGACATTTGCTATTAAGCCAGAAGTGGACACACTTCTTGCTGAACCGGGCAAGTGCAGTTCCTCAGTGGATAGTAGAGGGAGAAACAAGGACTTGCTGAGCAGCCTCCCAGTGGAAGTGCTCAAGTACATTGCAGGATTCCTGGACAGCTTCAGTTTATCTCAGCTATCACAAGTGTCAGTCCTCATGAGGGACATCTGTGCCACTCTTCTTCAAGAGAGGGGAATGGTCCTGCTGGTCTGGGAGAAAAAAAGATATTCCCATGGTGGTACTTCTTGGAAAGCTCGCAAAAAGGCAAGTGACTATGACATTGGGAAAAAGAGTCATGAGTTCTCTTCAGGTAAAACATGGGAATGACCAGAAAAGCTGCATATAAACTTGCAGATATGGGGAACTTTCATGAAGCTGAGAATTTGCACAGGGGGTTGTTGTCAGGGGCCAGGGTTGTAGAGTGCAGTACATCTAGCAAAAGGATGAAGGTGTAACTAGACATTTTCTGACTAGCTGGAAGTCCTCACCCAAGCTCATCTTGGGTAACCCGTTTGCATGTGCACCATTTCTAGGCACTGAGTACTAAGAATTCCTGATACTTAAGTATTACCATCCCCATTAAAGATGGCAGGTGATAACTAAAGCAGCAAAACCAGCAGGTGCCAGGTACATAACAATTTTCACTTGCTATGCCAGCCATGCACAATCAGACATTCATTAGTGTGCCCAGAGTGAGTGGACACCCACTGTAAGCATAGACAGGTATTTAAAACCCACGTTTTCTCTCCCCACTTCCTGTCCCCTCTCTTGCATTAGATCTGGCAGTTCAGCAGCCTGTTCTCCAGAGTTCACAACTGGCAGCACAGCGACATCCCGAGCATGTCGGAGCACCTGAGGAATTGTCCCTTCTACCAGGCGGAGCACAGGACGGACCCCGTGCTGCTGACGGGCATGAGCGAATCTCGGGAGCAGACTCGAAAGACTTTGGTCTCTACTTTCAAGCACAGAGTCTGAACAACTTCCTTCCCCTCTGCCTCTTCAGGGCTCTTGAAATGAAGATTTGGGGATTCAGGTGTAAAGATTGTTGCTTTGAACTCTCCTTTGGACGTACAAAATTGGCTTCTCCTCAGCTGCGTTTGAAACCTCTGCATTTTTTTTTCTGCATTAATTTGTTAAAACTGCAACCACTGCTTACTAACACCACATGCTTTCTGTTTATGTTTCTTTTCCTGGTTTAATACAGCATCTTGAAGAAAGCAACGAGGATCTTATTTGAAAACAGCATTTTTACTTCCTTGAAGGTAGGCTGTTACTCCTGTAACCAGGTGCCTGTGGGAAACAAGAGCAGTCAATGTACTTAGTTCAAATAGATCTGAAACACCTTAGTTTTGTCTGGAAAGCCAAGTTCTTGGAGCACAAACAGATGCCCTCCTGCCTGGCAGACCTAGGGAGTGCTAATCTGGTCTGAGACATGAGCAAAAGGAAAGAACACCCCAAAATTACATTAATTAATTAGAACTCCAGTGAGAACTTGGGAATTCACTGCACAGCCACAGACCATCATTTAGGACCCTGACTAAGGCAAGCACAACTAGCTGAGTGCAAGCCTAAAGCTGAGCTCATGGGAGCATTCAAATCAAACCAAAGCAAACAAACTTGCTCTTTATTAGAAGTAACCAAGTAGAAAACAATTTTAGAGACACAATTGACTTTTTATATTTTAAGGTAACAACTTTCTGTGGTTTATCTGAAAATTCATTAAAGCTATTAAAGAATATTTGAAGTAATTTTTAAAATGCCTTACCAACTCAGTTTTGCAGTTGTAAATTGCAAATTCTAATTGTAAGCAACTGAAAACAGCATATCAAAGAAATAAAATTCTTTTCCATAAAAGAAGGGTAATTCAGTAACCCATTCAGTAACAGTATGGATAATGTTTGCTTCACTTAAATGGGCTGGAGCATAGAATCTTTTTTTACAAAGCAGAAAAATGATCAGGATTTGGTTTTCTTTAAATAAATACACTTACTTTAACCAGAACAGGCTTGCTGAGGCAACAGACAAGAGAAAACAGCCGTGTTACCAGCAGTATCTCATTACACTATTTGAAACTATTTTAGTGGTGCTAGTCAGAAATGCCGTGGATGTGGTGGTGGAGATTCCTCTGAAATGGCCATAAATTTATTTGTCAGCTTAGGACAGTTTCCAGCCACTGCACCACCACAAGGTGCTGACTCACTCCCTTTCTTTTTGAAGGTTGTAGCCAGAAGTGTGAGCTCAGGACTGAGGCTTTCATCTTTCTTGTCTCAGGCAAGAGAACCTTGCTGGGAGCTGGGATATTTGCTAGCCTGGACCACTGCTCTTCTCACCTGTGCTGGCCAGGTGCAAACTGGTTCAGACAGATGGATGCATGCCACATTTGCCATCCTCAGCCTCAGTGCAGATCTGGGATAAGGTGGCCATGCAAATAGGAGCCCTCTCTTACCCAGAGAGGTTGCTGATGAACCTGATTTGAGTGCTTGGTAATCAAAGGCATGAGTTGCATGATGACCCAAACCACCCTGAGTGCGGCTCAGCCTTCTCTACACTTGTAGCTTAAGTGGTCCCTGTGAGATTTTTAACCAGACACACACCCTCAGGAGCATACAGTTTGAGCTGTGAGGACAGTGGAATGGTCCCTGGAACACAAAAAGCAACACTTATTTTTTCACTTTTTTTTTCACTTTTTTTTTCTTTTTTTTAATGCTACTCTATTTTCTGCCCCTAGAGATCCTTTCTGGGAAGTCTTATAATGCTTTAGACATGAAAATAAACTTCTCAGCACAGGCATCCTGCAGAAAACACAAGTAGCATCCCAGGTTTATGAAGAGGAAACTGAAGGAAATGAACATGGGAATCTAAACTGGGCCAGCTGCAGTTAGACCCAGTTGCTCTGATCCTTCATCCTGAGGCTTAAGCTACTGCACAAAAACAAATTGTCCATCCTTTAAAGGTGCTGACAAAAACTCACCTGTCCTCAAACATTCCATATAGCATAAGCTGCCTAATATTATCTCCTTGTGTTTCCCAGCAAAGTTGACAGATGTGAAAACATACAGCCAGAATTCCTAGACTTCATAGGTCTCTAGGAATTCCTGAGACCTGGAATTCCTAGGTCTCATTCTTCACTTATCATGTATTTGATTTTGAAAGATGCTGAGCACCCAACTGTAGCTGCAGAACACAGCATCTGCAAATCCATGTCCAAAAATTTGGTGCCAGATTCTGTTCTGGGTACTTGAAAATGAAGCCACTTGACTTAATGGATGATTTGGGGAGGGTGGAAAAAACAGTTGCTTAAATAATAAGATCTAAGAGTAGGTCAGTGTTGGCCTAAGGTGTGAATTTGGCTCATTTTACCTTTAGTGCCAGTGTCACCAGCAGCACTGCTATTCTGCTCCTGGCTGCCTTCTGTCAGTTCCAGAGGATTCTGTTCTTGCCATTCCCTGCTTCTGGAGATGGCATGACTTCAGTTCCAGCCGTATTACAATAGATCCTGCTTCTTCCCTCCACAGGAGGTGCCTGAGTCAGACTTCAGGGGGAGGCAACTTTTGGAAATAAGATGGTTGATGGTGCAGGTCAGAGTTAAGAATATTGCAACCTCTACCTCTTGGGATCAGCCAGGGTGTGCATAGAACATCCAGGAGACTGGATCATTTCCCTTCTGGTATTCCTACAGGGCATGCTGGAGAGACACAGAGTGTTCATTCATAGAGAGACATATTAGCTTCTGTGAATATGTAGGTGTATTTCTGTAAACTTGATAAAGTTTTAAATAAAAAAAGTTGACAACTTGTAAATTTGATTAAGTAACCTTTAGCACATCCAGTGAAAGCTGAAAATCCACAGCCAAAATCTTCAGGTTAGTCTGGTTAATCTGGGAGAGGCAAAGCTGTACAGGGAAGGGGAGATCACCCTTCCATATCTGCATACCCACCTGGCCAATGTCAGCAGGGAACTGCTTCTCACTTCATTCTAGCCTTACCAGGAGTGGAGAGCTGTGGGCTGGTGTCAGATGCAGTTTAATTAATCTAAGGGTCATGCCAAGCTAGCTCAGTGTTGATGGTCCTTCCCATTAGCAGAGTCAGCAGAATATTTAGGAGCTGGAAGGAACCAAATTTTCCTGCACTGTGCATCTTGGTGAGCACAATGTCGGCTTATTTAAAAGATGAGAGGCTTTGGTTTGGGCTCAGCAAGTCCTTAGCTCCTGGTTTCAGTTTGTAATTTGGCCAAGAAAACTGGCTAGATTTCAGCTTGAGGAATTTGATTAGAAGAATCTGAGCATTTGATGTTTTTCAAAATAGTCTATTGTTTTGGCAGGGTCTGAACTGGAAAAGGGGATCCAATTCCAGCAGAGCATTGAGGCTGCTCTCAGTCCAGCTCCCACACTCTGGATCTTCATGACTTTGATCTTGTTTATGCTGTCCACAAGTCCTGTGAAGTGCAAGAGCAAATACTCCACAGACTTCAGGCTGACGTGTCTTGCAGTGTTTCCTCTCACTGGAAAAGTGGAAGTGAAATGAAGGCATCATGGAAATCAGAAAGTTCAGAGAAGGGAAAAAAAATCATGACAAGAGAAGACAAGAAACAGAAAAGGTAATGAGTCTGGACAGAGAGACCTGTCTCTTTGTAGGTGGTGTGAGGAGAGGCAAGAAGAGACAGGTAAAAGGGCACAGGAATGAAATGAGTTGGGATGTGCTGCCAAAACAATGGGTTTCCAGATAAAAGCATTTTCTTGAGAAAAACTCTGGAAATTCCCTGTTGGTGCTATACAGTAACATGGGGCAGATGGTAATTTTTAAGGGGTGAAAGGGCAAGTGACCTACTGACATGTATCCTAAGTCTGGGTTGAAGGAAGGAATTTTTTGATGGACCTCCAACTCCCAAAACTGAGTGAGCACATATAAGGTGAAGTTTATCTGAACAGTGCCTGTTATTTTGTGAAACTCTGTAACCCCTTGTTGTGTTCTTAAGAATAAAAATTATTATGGTACAAAAAAATCCATTTAAATTCAAGTCTTAGCACTTCTTCTTGACTTCATCACATTAATGTATGTTTTGCCTTTAAATCAGGTGTGGCAGTTCCTGTACCCTCATATGCATTATGCTCCTGTCCTCTGCTTTGCTCTTCACTATCATTTTCCTGGTTGAAGACTTTTATTCATATATGTTTTATATTTATTTAATTTTAACAAATACTTTTAGGTTTGACCCCATCTTCTTTGCACAGCCTCTTTCTCCTTCCTGGTTATTTACTTAAATGAAAAACTATCTCTTTTAAAATTCCATTTTCCAGATTTATGCTATATTATATCTGCAAACACGAATACAAGTTTTTTCCTTCCCCTTCACTTTGTGGCTGTTCATATGGGTAGCTACAGAGGGGCTTTTGCTTCTTTGCTTTGCATTTTCCAGAGACACTGCTCATCTCTGTCAGAAGTTCTGAGCATCTTTCACATACAGTTCCCTTATCACTGCAGTCCACACTAAAGAGTCTCAGATTCCTCGGGGTTTAATTTCTCTTGAAACAAAACATGCATATGCAGTGCGGGTTTGTTCTTATTTATCTTCCCACTGAATTTATATGTAAGGAAATTATGATCACACGCTCCAAATTTATTTCTGATGGCCACCTGCTCTATGACCTAATTGCTATTTACAACTAAAGAATCTTTTGTAGGTTCGGTGATGGTTTGGTGAAGGAATTTGTCATGTCATGCTGAGAATTATAGGCCTGAGGCCCATTATGATGATGAGAGATGATTCACTGGTCTATAACTCTGAAGTTATTTTCCCCATGGCAGCAGAGCTCTTACTGGGGTTTATCTCTTTTAATATTTGCTCTCTCACTACATATCCAGGCATGAACTGAAGCAGTTCATGGCTGACACTGAGCTACAGCAGAGAAAAGCCTCTTTTAGCTTTCTGAGTTACATCTAAACAACCTGTAACATCACACATATGATACTAATGATCTGTTTTTATTTTCCTTTCTACCAGTCCTGAACAGCAGAATTTTTAACAGCGGGGGTGCCTGTTATGTTACCATGTTCCTGGTACTTGCCTGATATCTAGTTACATCCTATATTGTTTCCCACCAATGTCTAGAAGGTGCTTACAAAGATAATGGAGCCAAGGTCTTCTCAATAGTAGCAGGTGATGTAACAAGGGGCATTGGCAACAAGCTGAAACTTGGTAGGTTCAGGCTGAACTTCAGGAAGGACTTTTTTACCAGAAGGGTAAAAAAGCAGCACTGGAACAGGTCCCCGGACAGGTGGCAGTATCTCCAGTCTCGGAGGGTTTCCAGATTTGGTTGGACAAAATTATGGACACTTGACTGAGTCAGAGGTTGGACCAGAGACCTCTGGAAGTGTCCTCCCAGCATCACTTCTCTGATTCCACAGCATTGCTTGAGGTTCTCTGCAGTGAACCAGCATCTGCCACTCTGGCCTCACCTGCTTCCCTTAGCTGAACTAGATGGTCCTTTGGCTACTGCTGCTGTCTGCTGCTACTTCTCTCATCACAATGAGTGTATTCATTCCTCTTGATGTCTAGGCCTCTGCTCACTGATACCTCCTGATCTGTCATCACATAGTGATTTAACAGGTTTTCATCTCCCCAGATTTTTCAGGTTTTCATCTTCCCATCTGTAGGAAAACAGATACACAGCACTTTCCCAGCAGCTGGAGCACCACTGAATGGCTCTCTTGAACTTGATGCTTTCATGGTAAGGCTGTGCTTTGTTGGAATATGTGGATGCCCTCTGAGAGCATGGATAATGCTGGACAATAACCTGTAGGGCCAGGGGAGGACAGGTGAGTGCATCTCAGACTGGCAGGGAGTCACAGGGTGTGCTGGTAGGTGTGTGATCTTACCCTGGAGAGGCAGTGGGAGCACCAGGCAGAGCAGCTGGCAACATCTGACAGCTCATGGCTCCTAAGCATGGCTTCTGCAGGAAGAGCTAATATTCCTTGTGAGGCTTTTCCAAGCAGGACTGAACCAGCAAGTGAGGATGGGACTGGGATGCAAAGGGTAAGCCTGTATCCAGACCCCTGAGCTGTGGCTGGGGGTTATCATGTTTTCCTAGAGGTGTGTATCCATGATTTTAGCTGGCCACAGCAAGGGTGAGTTCTGTTACTGTGAGGAAACAGACCACCAGAGAAGCAGCCGACTTCTCTCCATATGTTTGAAAGACAGAGAAAGGCAGAAACACCATTAGAGCTCATCCATTTCCTTTCTCGCAGCTTGTTTTATCCCTGGTGCCATTTCTTCCTGCAAAGCCAGGGCTTAATTGGCAGGAGCTGGTGGCACTACACACCCACTGGGCTAAAGGGGAGCTGGAGCTGGCTCATGCCACTGCAGAGCAACTGTCTTCTTTCCAGCTGAAGAAATTTTGCAGGGAAAAAAAAAAAAGGAAAAAAAAAGATACACGCTTCAGCCTCCAAGTCTTTCACAAAGATAAAGTAGTCTAAAATGCAAATATGCAGAGAGGTGACTGCTTTCAAACACTGCAGGTTTGGAAGGGCTCCTCGACCCCAGCGGTGGTGCCTCATTTCCGTTCTGCCTGCAGGCTCCCAAGCTTGGTGCAGGAAAAGTTAACAGGTTTAAATGTAGGCTGTTCTTCCCTGCAGCTTTGTCAGAGTGAAAGTGAAGCGGCTCTGGTAGCCAGTGTGGGACTTCTCCTGCACCCCTCCACCCTGTAGTGAAGGTCACCCAGTGACAATAGAGTCCTCCTGAGGGTGAATGCCCTTCCAGAGAGGAAAATGGTCTGGGGCAAGTGGGATCCACCGACAGTGAGTATCCATCCCCCACGCAGAATACCTGCTGTGTATGGTCTAGGATGGGGAGAAGGTGGACTCTGAGATCCCCACACACAGCTTTCAGTGGACTGGTGAGGGCCCTGCCTTACATCCTGGTTTATGGTCACTCTGTGGCTCCCCAGCAGGGTCACCATTGCCCTGGTGCTCAGAAAAACCCACTGCAGCAGTCCAGGAGGGAACATTGCTGACGACAGGTGCCCAGGTGGCCAAAAGTCCATGTGGATGTACTAGGAAGTGGGGATCCATCACCTGGCTGCAAGGACTGAGCCTGGGAGACAAGAGATGTAGCATTTGTTTGTGTGTCCACCCCAGAGGAGCAGGCCCAGCAATCACCCAGCTGCACTTGGCTGGCATACCTCCGCTTCCAGCACCCGTTGTCACAGGCTGCTCATCTTCTTTCCCTTGTGGATGGACTTTTGTATTGTGCTATCAATAAATCAATTCCCTGCTTACCTCCTCCAGAATTTCCAAGAGCTCATGTCATTCCAGCAATGGCATCATTCCACAGAGATGTGATGACTAGTTTGACCTGCCACAACACAGAAATTCCTCTCCCAAACACATATTTCTCCAGCCACTGGCAACACTCCTGCATCACCTCCTTCCTCACAATCAGCTCAGTCCCAGCACAGGCACCAGCACAGGCACCCTACAGCTGCCCTGGCAGAGCCCATCTTGTGAGTGCCCCTCTCAGGCCACCAGGGAGGCATCAGGGGCAGATGGACGAGTTCTTCATCCTGCCATGACCTCCTCACACCTCGTCTTCCCACCATGGGGATCAAAACCTCTGAGTCACTCCACATCTTCCTGGTTCGTCATGCTTTCTTTCTGGCGTCCTGTCATATCCATCCTCTCAGTCCGTCTCTACCCTTTTACTTCTTCAGCTTTTATTTGACTCCCTGAGGTTCTAAGGGAGCAAACACCTCGTTTCCTTCAAGGGAAAAGAGATTTTATGACTGAAGGTCAAGCAACAGAACAAAAGTCTGTAGCAAGAGGGCTGGACTGCAGTGGACAGGCACAAGAAAACAGCCATGCCCCAAGGAGTTAGACACACAGCTGGACTCAATGTTCAGCTGGAGGCTGATGCTGCTGTAGAGAGCTATAACAAAAAATGCTTCCCCCTGTTGGAGCCGTTTGGGTTCGCACTGTCCTTGCTGATGTCAGATTGCTCCCGTGTCTCCTTCTGGCCCAGCAGGGAAAAGCAAGCCATACCTATTGTTTAAGGAGTATGACACATCAGTGCAGCCAGTACAACTGGCCCTGGGTCTGGGTGGCTTTGGCTCACTTGTTTCCTGTCACATGTGTGAGCCTGCCAAGAGCACGCACACGGGCAGCTGCTGGGGAACGCGGTTGTTTGGCTGTGACAGCTCGCTGGCTGCTCCGATGCTCCAGGCAACACAACATCACTGACTCTTCTCTTCCTCTGCAGAGCAAGGGAGATCTCAAGGACAGGTGGGGGATCTTATTGCTGCTGTCATCTTCAGCACTGACCTCTTCACAGTGCTCAGGAGAAGAGCAGAGGGTAGTTTAAAATGCTGAGGCTCTTCCCTCGTGGTTGAGATGCAGAGAAGAGAATCGGCCTCTCCCCTGCGCCACTGCCTAAGAGAGATGGAGGTCAGGATATCCCAGGATCCTGCAGGGAGAGGCAGGCAGTGGATAAGCTGGAGACTCATTTCTGGTGGAAGACAGCATGAGGTGATGTTTTGCACTGCTTTGGTCTTACTGCATTTTACTTCTTTTCTTTGCTTCTCTCTCCTTTTCTGACAAACCAAAGTCTCGGCAACTTTGAAGGGCTTCAGAGTAGAGGATACCATTGTGCCACTCACCTGCAGTCCTTTGCCTCCTGTCCCTTGTCCTGTCCAAATATTAACAGAGCACTTGGTTGGTATGGGAGGGCTGCCCTTGGTGGAGGAGCTGAGTGGCCATTTAGGGATGGATTCACAGGAAAACACATCTTCATCCAGGGAGGGCAGCCTGGGCAGCCTCAGCTCCATGCTGCATTGCTGTGTTACAGGCAACAGGCCCACACTTCTAGAAACTTGTCTTCTCTGGTTTCAGAGACAATTCCATTGCATGTAGGTGTGTTTGTACAAACTGCATATATGATGTGGAAATACAGGCACGTGCATGCGTGTGTACGTGTTGTAAGTAGATATGCAACATGTATGTAGGTGTGTACCTCTGGATGGATATAAGTACAGTTGGTCAGTGCCTACAAGGCATTAACCAAGATCTTTACGTATTTATGCATTTTATGTGTGAAGCTGAGCATATGTGTAGGCAAAAAATGGTACTTTAAAAGGGTAAATCCTCAATCAGGGCAAGTTTTGGGTTAAACTGATGGTAAATCAAGCAATCAGAAAAATTTGACTCCCCAGGAGAAAGCTGCAATCAAATTTTTTATTAATAGACATTTCACTGCTGGGAGTTTACAAAATGAAGAAGACCTGTGTCTCTGTAGTTGTGAAAAAAAAAGACAGACAAATACTTTTCTGACCTAACAGGTAATTCAAAGGTTAACACTAAAAAATCTTGTATAAAACCAACAGGGGGGTGGAAAAAGCAGAAGCAAGGGGTATGGAAAGGAAGTATATAGCACACAATAAAAGTGAGAATTTATGAGGCATACAAGGTGATAAGGAGTGTTCAAAATAATCTGGAAAAACTGGATTGCTGCAAGTGCTAACAGCACTTGGAAGCATTTTTCAAAATACATTGAAAACTAAGAAAGAACAGTGAGAGCCTAGGCTCTTACTGAGTGGATATAGATAAAACTGTTGACAGTGAAGACTTTTGATGGACACTTCTTGATACAGAAAAGTTAGTTGTTTGCATATAGAAAGAAACAGATTTGTGTATTCACTCTACAGGAGGATAGTAAAAAACTTCTTCATATTTCTGCAAACTAAGGCAAGTTTTAACAGCATCTATTAAGCATAAGTATTTTCAGATCAGTAGCCAAGCAAATTTGCATCTCAAAATAAAAAAAAACTTGACTGAGTAGGCACCTGGCCCAACGGAGTTAGGTATTTAATAATCCTCGTATATCAGAGAAATCCCAAGGTCTTGGAAAAATATGTGCCAGTGTCCAGAGAGAGAAAGCAAGATGACACCTGAGGGTTAGATGGTTCTGTAGTAATAATCATAGGTAGGAGAGTGTGAAGTTATTACAAGTTAGCAAACAGATGCTCCAACAATTAATATAATTTTTATAATTTAGTATTAAAAAAAATAGAAAGTGTTGAGAAACAAACCTGACTTCATTCTTTGACAAAATAATGCATTTGGTTGATGAAAGCACTGGTTCAAACAAATCAAGAAACTTGAAAATTCTGAAGAAAAAAGAATAGCATCTGTATGCATCACAATTTGCATTACGTGGACTAATTAGCAGCTAACAGGCAAAACTTCATTGTCCAAAAAGGAGCACCCATCCCTGCTGAAAATGCATGTCTCTGCAAGAACTGTGCTGTTTAATAATTGTTGATAAAGTTTGCAAATGTCAAGGTCAGCAAAAGGAGAGGGAGTCCTTCAGATGAGCACGAGTCACCTGGCCAGGTGAACATCCTCAGCCAAGACAGGATGCTCAGTTATGCTAGTGGAGTCTCTTCAGCTCCTGGACCACCATGCTCCATCAACGCTGTTGATCCCTGAATCCCTCTGAATTGCCTGACCTGTGGGAACGCCTAAGAGTGACCAGGGGCTGCGTGTAACTGTGGGTGGAGGCAGTTTTTGCTTATATCCTTTCCTCCTCACTTTGGATGCTGCTGTTCTGGCTCAGGCCTCACAGCAGCTTCGTGGACGCCTCCCGCTGGACTCGGACAGCCCCAGGTGGGTGTGTGACCGCTGGCTCCTGTGCAGACAGCGAGGAAGGACAAGCTGCCAAGAGCAGGAGCCTCGCTGGCAGCCACTGGAGAAGTCACCGTCACCTGTGACTGACAATGCAGAGTTGAAAGCCCAGCAAAGCCTGAAGCTGCAGCACCCACCCACCGCCCACGTGGCTCTTTATTATCCTGAAAGCCTGGAGAGGGTCCAGAGCAAAATGACAGGAGCAATTAGGAAGGTCAGGCAACGCCTGACAGGGGACACTGAGCCATTCGTCTGGTCTTGCTAAACCAGTATCTCTCAGTCACGCCACAGAAAATACAGAGTACAGCTGGCACCGTCACCTGCAGAGAAAGGCACGGTGAGCATCAGCCACTGCAAGTTATATTTAGGCATGCTCAGAACAGAATAAGACCTCACATCCTCAACAGTGAGGATGACTGTCCTAGCTATCAAGTCAGCAAAAGGGGTAGGCTGTCTTTCAAGGTGTTCAAACAAAGGTCAGGTTAGTTTTTTTAAGCTGCCCTTTCATAATAATAAATTTTTTAAAAATAAAAATAAAAATTAATTACGTCAGTGAAAAGAGACACTGGGGTGAAATTCCAAGGCCTGTGTTACACCGGAAATGAGAGCTGGCAGTTTGTCTGCCTTTTTGGCCCATAAACTGACTTGGAAGGAAGGAAAAATAATGGAGATATGGAAGAAATGCATTAGGAGTGGCCGTATTCTTCATAAGGAGAAATATACCATGGCATTTGATTTTATTTGACTACCTGCTTTCTGATATGCCCCACTAGAGTCTGCAATTACTGTGTCCCTGAAGGTCTCAAGCTGGATTTAAACCACAAAAACAAGTGAAGCAGATACTCTGAAGCAGAAAAAAAGTAATCCTCACTGATAAACAAGGTGACCTTGTGCTTAACAGCAATATTCATGTAAAACACTTATTGCAGAAAATGTCACTGAGAGTATGAGTGCATCAAATATAAACTTGATTGCATTAAGAAGACGGGGATAAATAATATCAGTCATTCTGCTTCTCTGGGAAACAGCCATGCTGCCTTCCAAGGTCAAATGTGCCATGGCCAAGTGCCACATGGCATCACTGCCTGGCCACATGGGTCAAGGAGCAGGAATCTGGTCATCATCTGATTAGCTGCTGGGCACACCAGCCCACTGTAAGGCACACTGTCAGTGCAAATAAATATTAAATTTAGGTGTTTAACTCGTTAGGAGAGCTGCCGGATATAAGATACAAAATGTTGTACATGTTTTGTCAGCCTGCAAAACAAAAGATTAAGTTCTTTGCACTCGAGCCAGCAGAGATTACTTGGAGGCTGTGGCTGCATTGTTTTGTGGATATGGACAAGCCAGAATGTCTAAGGTGGTATTAAAAGAGCAGACATTTTTCAAAGAATAAAGCAAAGCTCAAGATTATCTTTTCCCCATAGGTTCCACTTGTTTGACTATGCCTCTGCTCATTCAGTTTAAGTTGGCAAAATAGATTCAGCAGTTTGACTACATTGGTTTAGAAGCACTTTATGAACAGAGCTGAAGCTCAGCTGCCTCCAAGCAAGCATACACTGATCAGAAACAAATCATTCAAATCATCTGTGTTTGCTTCAACCTCACATTGCATCACAATCACACATTCTGCAGTGTTTCCAAAGCAGCCATGGGCTTTGTTTCTCCAGCACAGGTACGGCAGCGCAGGCACCGTCTTCAGCCAAAGCCCTCTTCTGGAACATGGCAGACACAAGAACAGGAGAGGCCACTCCTGACCCTCCAGGTCAGCGTGCTGGCCCCTACCAGCCATGCACCTGCCACCTCTGTGACCCTGGAATTCAGTGTAAGTGCACCACAGGAAAGACAAAGCTTACCAAGGACTGCTTTTTAAGCTGTAGAGATGTCACTCTAGAAACATGTGAGAACGCTGGATGGAGCTCTGAGCAACCAGGTGTCCCTGCCCAATGGGCTGGAACTAGATGATCTTTAAGGTCTCTGACAACCCAAGCCATTCTCTGATTCCATGGCATCTCTGAAAATGCCAGAAGCCTTGAGAGCTGTGCTCACCCTCACCTGTAATTGCCAAATTCAGCACTGATCACACTGAGAAGAACCCTTTATTGGGTCTGAAGGGTTACAAGGATACAACTCCCTGAAGGGCAGAAAATCATGTCCTTGCTAGTGCTGCATGTTTGCTTCTCCTAGTGACACCAATCTTCTGCACTGAACACTTCCTCTGACGTACCCTTCTCCTGGACTTCAGTAACATGAGCAGTCATAAGCTGCAATGGACAACAAAGTGCCTTTCAAAAAACCCACAAACAAACAGAAACCGCACACACACACACACACAAAAAAAAAGGACAAAGGAGAAAAGGGAAAAGGATTGGTCTTTTCTCAAGGCCTCCAGCTCTATTATAACCACTCCTAAATTGTGTTCCAGATGAAACATGGGACTTGTGTTTCCCTGTCACATTTCACAGGGCCCAGCTTTCACCCCCTGCAAAAACCATGCTTCTCCTACAGCTGAAAATTTCACTTCTCTCCTGGAGCACACCCAGGTGGGTTCCCATGCATCTCCTTCAATGAGTGATGACCTGATACTGATAAATGACAGATACTCCCTCTGGATGAAAAATTAAGTAAGAAGTTTAAAAAGCCCACCAGGAGTAGGAGAGGGTTGATTTCAAGCTCCAGAACCAGCAGCAGTTGGCAGCAGCCCCTGGTGAGGAGAGACAGCAGAGGAATGAGGACCATCCCTACCCATGTCCCCAGGTAGGTTGCAGCATTGGGAGCTACTTCTCCTGAATCAGGAAAGGAAAAAGGAGAGGGTCAGTGCCAGCAGCTTCACTGCTGGTGCTGACACAAACACATCCCTCTGTCACTGCCCCTGCCCCCTTCCCCAGGAGCTGAGTCAAAGCACCTGGACTACCACATCCCTTATGTCCTGGAGCAAGAGCCAACCACTCACAAGTCCTGGCTGGCTCCAGGACCACAGGCATTCATCCAAGCATGCACCTAAACCTTCAGGAGGTGGACCAGAACATGCGTACTGTCAGGTTGGCAGAGGACAGCGTGGATGTCCTGCCGGGGACATAAGCACCATGCAGTGGTGTGCCAGGCTGCTCCAGACCCTCTTAGCTTCTAGCTGTATTTATCTCTCATCTTTTTATCCATGTTGTCTTCATCTGAAACCCCAAAAAGTCCCAGAAACTCTTCCACCACCTGCCCCTGGCCAAACTGTGGCATCACATTCAGCCCTTTCCCCTCCTGAGGTACCACGCCAGAGGTAGACATTGGGTTACACACTGCTCGGAGTAGTTTCAGCTATTTTACTCCAGAGATCCTTTAAGACTCTTGGACAAATGCCATTGCTCCCAGCAAATTGTTACTGTTTGCTTTGTCAGTGTGTTGAACAGGCCTTTTCCGCAGCCGCTTCAGTTTCAGACATGTTGGCTGGCAAACCCCACCCTGCTGAAGCATGGGTTCTGCCACCCTGCTCTCATCACTCAACACTTCACACAGGCTGCAGAGGTGTCTATGATGGCCTTATCTCTGCTGTGCACTCCCTGCACGGCCAGATCACTGTTTTGCCCTTCAGAACATCTAGCAGGTGCCTGATGCGTTTCAAGAGAGGTCTGGTAGATTTGATTCCTTTTGCTAGTTGTTCCTTGTTTGACCTGACTTGCTGTCTTTCTATATGCAACATTACAAAGTTTCTCTAATTTTCCAGTTGTAGACAACTCCAGGTGCTTTTTGGAACTTCCCTTACCCCACTGGACAACTGCTTTCTGTAGCCCACAAGAAAGGTGTTCACTCCATTTTTCAGCCAATGAGCATGCCCAGTTACTAGGGATGACAAAGTGTGACAGGAGCGAATTCAGGTGATGAAAATGTGAAAGGGGTGACACTTTTAGATACACAGCAGAAAAAGTCAGGGGCTGTTACAGGCCATCGGTGCTGGGCACTGGAATGTCACAGAGAGAGGGTGAGAGAGGAATAAGAGGGAACAGCAACACTGTCCTAGCAGGTACAGTGATGTGGTGACAAGAGGAGGCAAAAGGGGCTAGGGACAAACGAAGGGTAGTGGCAGAGGGTTATATGGGGTGGTAACTGACTTCCCAGTGTTCCCATATCCAGGTGCAGCTTGTAGAGAAGGAAGGCACAATTTTCCTCTCTTTTCAAGTTCATTCGCTGCTGCTCTTTCCATTCAGGTCCCTCTCCTTCCCTTGTTTTCGACTCTACTTCTTATAATTTTATTTTCCCTTTTTAAACGGTTCTGAAGCCCTGTGTTTGTTTTGTATTGGTTTCTTTTAAAATTGCCGAGTTTCCCTTCTTCTTTATTTCCGTACATACCTAAATCATCCTCACAGACCTGTACTCCCATGAAATACCATCAAGATCTTATTAAGTCCTTAGCATGAAAGATCAATTGCCTCAGCTGATAAATCTGCACATCCTCATACTAGAAGCAAATACTTTGAGATTATTTACTGGTGGGGGATATGAAAGACAAAAGGCCTGAGACCACTTGAAGTGGACCATTTTTCAAGTACAGAGGAAGATTCTTTCTCTAAAAAAACAACCTATGTGTCTCACTTAACGAAAACCCCTTCTTGACCCCTAAACTTGTTGAAGAGTACAAACTTCTTGGTACATGACATGTATCTGAAGCAGCTGAAATCTTGACAGAGAATTAAAAGAAAAAATGACAGAATGGGACAGTGACTATAATGAAGAAATCTCACTCTTCTCAGTGTCACTAGAAGTACTCACATGGCTTGACTAAGATACATGTCATGTTTTGTTAGCCAACCTTTTCTGCTTAAAAGAAAGGATAAAATGAAAAAGAAATTAATATATGAATCCAGATATTCTGAGTGCTACAGAGGACAAATCTCAGATTACTTCATTATACCAACCAAGACAACACCAATAAGTATCTTGTTACCTAATGTTCCATTTGAATTTATCAAGGTGCACCTTGAACAAAATTTAGGTTTTTTGCCTCCTGGACAATTCCAGAGCTTTCAGACCATTTCCAGACCACTGCGTCACTGCTAGCCTGAGATCTTGTGAGGGAAGACATAAAATCTCTCAAGCAGAAGAATGAATTGAACACATTTGAACAAATAAAAGGGAGACTGGAAAGTGGAGCTGATGCCTTTATGCTCCTCCTTTTGAGAAGGGTTTGGTGGGAGGTGTTCCATTGGGCCATTTGGCTATGAAATCTGGCCTTGCCCATAAAATAATTGAGTTTTATAGATTAACTTTTCTTCTTAAGGGCTTAATTCCATTTGGATTCCCTTTTCAAGGGTATAGGTTTTGGCTTGTATTCCAGAGGAGGAGAGATCACCATCAGGAGAGCAGAGCTAAGAAGCAGAAGCAACATGGAACCACTGGGGTGGGGGGGGGGAGCATTTGGAGAATCACACGAGGCAGCGTCAAAAACCAAGCTAAACATAAGCAAGGCTGTCCTGTCACCAGCTCTGGTAAAGCTGCAGGCAGCAGGGAGCACCTGTGTCCACCGAGCTGTGCCGAGGTGGGCGCTGCCTTTGGGCTCGCAGGGGACCAGCCCCAGCCCTGTCGTCTCTGTTGACTGGGGAGCAGCAGCTGCCGGATGAAAAACTGGTCTGAGGTGGCTGCTTCTGCCTCAGATCTCCAGAAACAGGCAGGGGAGATCAAGAAAGGGGTGGGGACAGAGAGCCAGGGAGTCAGGTGGCTGTGATAATGGTTATATTGTTAGGACTGGAATGAGGAAATTGAAGATTTCACCTGGGGAGAGCAGCGGAGGGTGGGGGGACGTCAAAGAGGCTCCATCGTGATTGCCCACTTATTAATTGCCCCTCAGGACAAAGCAGATGCTGAACCAGTCTTATAGGTTTGCTGGCTGCTGTTCCAGCCTGGACTGTCCACCCAGCTTCCAGATGTGTGTTAGCTTAACTGCGCCAGTGGGTGGGAATTTTCATCTGGCCATTTCCACGCTTGGTCTCATAGCAGCAGGACTGGAATGAGATCAGTGTCTGTGGAGCTGTGGATCCGGCTGACTGATCCTCCTCAAGGGAATGTGCAGCAGAAGTAGAGCTTGGTGACTCCGATTCTCTCCTGCAGGACAATGGGTCACAAGTAATGAAGATGGCAGCTGGCCCAAACACAAAGTAGTGTGGCTAAAGGGCCTGGGTCACTGGGTTTCTTCAGCACCCTGTCTAATACACCTTTCCAGGAAGCAATATCCCTTATCCTGAAATATGGATGACAGATGGGAGTCAGCTACATTTTTCAGAAGCTGATTCATGTTTGCCAGAGTCTTCTGGGTTCCACTCACCTTGACTTCATTCTCCTAGGAAGAGAGACTGGGCTCCTTCCTTCCAGACCCTAGCAGGATTTTCTCAGTCGTACAATATTTTATTTCCATTGTTCTATCCAGTAGTGTCCCATCTTTCATGCTGAAATGTACAGATAACACACACACCGCTTCAGTTTTCCCCCGGGGCTCCCTTTTGCTTCACCAGACTCTCTGCAGCCACTCTGCTCCTACAAGGTACAATTGAAGGCATGCATTGAAAATCAGCCTCCTGGGGACACGAAGGAGTGGAAGTGTGTACATGGACATGGTCTTGCTGCTGTGGTATCACTGGCTATTTGGGACAGACACCACTGCTGCCTGGCAGGTTACATCAGTAGGAAGGGAGAAGGCATTCAGCAGCCCAGTAGATTGGTTTCCAAATCCCTGATGATTTTTTAATAATGATCCTCCTTGGAGATCACCACCTCTGCCTCAAGGGAGTCCTTGCAACCTGGGGAAACACCTCCTTGCTGAAGACAGCAGCCATTCAAGGTGTAGCCTCACATCCACTACTGTGCTGGAGCTTCTTTGGCCAAACAAAATTACAGCAACATCCACGATGCTATTCCTTGACTGTTTGGGTCACTATCTTTAATGCAGAAAAATATAAGCAGCAGCAGGTAATACAAAAATAATCCCAAAATAATCATTGGCTTCTGCCTTGCAGCAAAAAGAAAGTACAATTGCATTTACAGATATACAGACAAGTTAAACAGATTTTTGAAGACCTTACAAGTAGTTCAAAAACATGTATAATTTGTTATACTTGGAATCTACACCAGAGAGAGAGAGATTTCTCTTTTTTTTTTTCTCCACAACAGTAGCAGTGTGTAGAAAAGAAGTTTGTTCTATTTTAAAATGTTGTGTGTACTACAGATCATTATCAAATTCCTACCTGGGCAGATAATGGACATAGCTGGTAAAGAAACATTTCAAATTTGGTGCCATAAAGAGTGATTCATGTTTACTCAAAGGTTGTTCAGTAGCAATAAAAAGCAGTCATGCATTCAGAGCTTGTGAAGATGTAATATACAGAAGCACTGCCCAGAACAACAGGGCGCTTCCCATTTCACAAGAAAAGGAACCTTCTCAGCATAAAGCCCCTCGGATTTAAAATGTTGTTAGAGGTGGAGTAAATATGATGAACCAAAACTTCCAGAGGATTTGTAGTGCCTGATGGAAGACCTTTCATTATATTGCAAGACTTAGGATTTCAAAAGACATATTATCCTGTAATTGCTGAGCCTGAATGGCAGTGAGGGTAATAACCATCAGTGTCAAAACCAGTTCCATCAGGTGTGACTCACCTTGATAGGTCAATACCTCTGGATGGAAATACCCAGAAAGTTGTGGATGGGCAAAATGCTCAGAAGACTGTTGTGTGAGGAAAGCTTGAGAGAGGCGTAAACCTAATCACCTAAATGATCAACAGGAGCTGCTTTTGCAAACTGCACCAATAACTCCTTACCACTGTCTTCTGTTACAGTGCAGGGTGCCTGAGGAAAATAGGACCATTTATGACTGATAGTCTGGGTCAGAAAATGGTCACTTCAGTGATCTATTTCATGTACACACTAGAGGAAAAAATAATTAAAAAACAAAAACAAAAACAAACCAAAACCACAGCACAAAAACTGGGAAGATGTAAGTAATAATTAAAAAACCCAACCCTAAAGAGTTAGCAAATTCTGATCTTCTGATGGAGATTGAGACTGGCAGCTGAGCTGGCATCTGGAGACTTGTTTGCATTGTCTCTAAAGTATTTGGGGAATCAAGTGGCAATTGTGTTTGTGGCAATGTTAAAAATAAATTTTTGCTTCCTTTGTGCATTGGCGGTCTATCTGCAGCACACCTGTGTGACCATGGGGATACAGGCACTTTTACAGAGCCATGGCCAAAGGTGATATTCGCAGGACTGAAGCAACTGGAAGTCACCTCAGGGCTGATACGTGCTCCAAGGTGTGCCACAGCAGCAGATACCAGCACAGCAGCTGAGCAGCACACCACAGGGAGAAAGAGGGAAAGGGGAATTGCTCAGAGCACAGCTGTCACAGCCACTGGAAATGGTCAAACAGCCAGTAAATGGCTTTACAATTCTTTAAAAAAAAAACCCCAAACAACACATGGATAAAGTCTTCTGAAAAATGAATTTAGATGTGTGTATGTACAGAGAGATACATAGATACATGTGTGTTATCATTACCCACTATTCTTGTCCAAACTTGGTCAAAGGCCAAAAGTTGCCCCAAACAACATGGTGATGGAAATTGTCAGCTATGACAAGATGCTGAGAAATTTGCTTTAGACTGTCATTTGGATACAGCAAATCAAACCAAATGTTTGAGGTTTTAATTATTCCTCAAGTCAAAAGCAAACAAAAAATGTAAGTTACCTTTGTCTGACACCAACAAAGAAGCCCATGTTTGTGAAGTCATTTGCAAGGATCAGTTGAAAACAATTTAAAATCCTTTTACATACTGTGGAAATCAGAGAATTCCTACGAGTTACCAAATTTGGCTGTAGTTGCTTAGTGGATGCTGTTAAGTGAGTATGAAAGGGGCATTTTCAAGGGCAAAATAACTTTTGTTACTCCAGTAAGATAGTCACAATTCCGGTAAGAGAGAAGTGGTACTGGAAGATTAGTCCATTAGTGTAACTTCATTACATATTAGCGTAATTTCAGGAAATTGTGGTAATATAAGTCATGCAAGTTTCTCTCTGTGAAGCGACTGGATTAGAGCTCCATAGGTTCCACTGGTAATTGTAAATTCCAGGGCTGTATAATTCCCAATCTCCAGGTCTTTCTGAGTGCCTGAAACCTGCAAGCAGGACAAGTCAGAAGAGCTCACACTCCTCCACTAAATGACATTTCCTACTGGCACAGCCCAAGATGGGGCAGGGAGCTGCACGGACTCTCAACCCAACCCAGGATACTTCTAATCATGGAATGCTTCGGTTGGAAGGGACCTTAAAGGTCATCTAGTTCTAACCCCCCCCTGCCATGGGCAGGGACACCTTCCACTAGATCAGGTTGCTCAAAGCCCCATCCAACCTGGCCTTGAACACTCCCAGGGATGTGGCTTCTACTGTTTCCCAGGGAAACCTGTTCCAGTACCTCACCAAACCCACAGTGAAAAATTTCTCCCTAATATCTAATCTAAACCTACCCTCTTTCAGTTTGAAGCCATTCTGCCTTGTCCTGTCACTACATGTCCTGGTGAGCAGCCCCTTCCCAGCTCTCTTGCAGCCCTGTTAGATACTGGAAGGCTGCAATAAGGTTTCCCTGCGGGCCTCGCTTCTCCAAGCTGGACAACCCCAGCTCTCCCCTCACAGCCTGCCTTCACAGGAGAGGTGCTCCAGCCCTCTCATCCTCTTCATGGCCTCCTCTGGACTCTATCCAAAAGGACCATATCCTTCCTGATTTGGGGGTCCCAGAAGCGGATGAAGTAATGCTCTGAGGAAGCTGCATCTTAATAAGCATTTGATACAATATTAGTCTGTTCACCTCGTGCCACCTACTTTTTGCAACTTTTCCCTTTGATGGGAGCTCAAAAATAATTTACTGGAGATACAATTAAGTGTAGAACTGCAGGGTAAACGATGCTTTTGCTCTGCATTGCTTTTTGTCAGGGGACGGAGCTAGCTCGAAGTTGTGGCTGTAGACTTATAACAAGCACCTGTCACAAGGCTGTTCCTGGCACGCTGACACTTAACTGCTGGCCTCAAAAGTGTACTGCTTGCCATTTTCAAGCATGGGATTTTGCAATTAGAAGAGGTGAAAGTGGCTGAGTATTTTGAGTCACTAACCAAACCACAGCTAACTCAACAAGGATCAAAATTCAGCAACCAAAGACTCTGAACAAGGATTTATCCGAAGGAGGTAACCAGAAAGAGATGAAATAAGTAAAGACTTCAGAGAGAGCTAGTTTTAAAAATCATCGGGAGAAAAGCAAAGTAACTTTCACGCTTATAATGACGGGAGAGTGTCTGGAACTTTTCAGTCACATTTTGCCAAGGGTTCTCACTTCCGTGGTCCAAGGAAACACTGGAAGGCTTTGGGTAATGCCGAGACGCCTTGATTTCCCAGGCACAGCTCAGCGAAACAAGTTCCCACTCACGGCTGGGCCAGGCAGTCAGGGACACAGATTTCTTTAGTTCAGGCACCGACAAAGGAGATGCCCTAACTGAGGCGTACCACTGACTCGCCCCCAGCCTTCTCCGTCCCAGTTCCATCCCTCTCGCAGATCTCACCCAAAACTCGCGGCTTTGCCCTTGGAAGGCACAATTTGGCGATGAAAGCCAGGCCCTCACCGCCTGTCGGTGGCAGGGCAAGGTTCCCGGGGGACGGACCCTGGGGGTTCCCGGCCGGCCGGCGCTGCCTCGGGGACCAGCGCTGCCAATTTTCTTTCTGCATCGCCTGGGCTTGCTGGGACGCCGCGTCCCCGCCGGAGGGGGTGGGAGGAGGAGGTTCAGGCTGCTCGGCGGCCGTACCTGGCCGGGGCTGGGCTCCCCTCGGAGGGCCGGGGGGCCCCGCTGCCCCGGGAGCGCCTTGACCCCGCCGGCACCGCCAAGGTCACCGCCCCGACGTGTCCCTGGTCCCCCGGCTGCCGCTGCCCCGCCGCCGACACTTGAGAGTTTTAAGAGGCTTTTCTTCCCCGGGAGCGGCGCCTGAGGGAAGGAGAAGGGGAAAGGGAAGGGGCAGGAGGGGGCAGGCAGGAGGAACAGACGGGAGGGGCGGGGAGAGGCTGGCAGGGTAGGAGCCGGGCGGGGTGCTGGCTCCAACTGGAAAGGAACCGGTCCCAGCCCAGCCAGGGAGGNGGACGGGGGGCTCTTCGGGGGGGAGGATCGACCTTGTGTCACATGTGGGCCAGGAGGACTCGGAGGGGGACCTGCAACCTGGGTAGGGGTCAGGGAGGAGAGGGTGAAAGCAGAGGGGCTTGGGGAAGTTGGTGATGCAGAGCCAGTTTGTGCGGCAGGCATGGCTTCCCGGAGCCAGTCTTGCTGGGCGGCCCACTAATTCTGAGTTTGTGCTGTAGAGTGGGTCTGTGAAGGCAGGGAAGATATCAGAAGGAGAGAAAATGAGACAATGTAAGCAAGAAGAGGAGCAGCAGCAGAAAGAAGAGGAGCGGGAGGGTCTCATCGAATTCTACAGTTCCTACCAAGAGCTGTTCCAGTTCTTCTGCAGCAACACAACCATCCACGGGGCTATCCGCCTGGTGTGCTCTAAAAAGAATAAGATGAAGACAGCCTTCTGGTCCGTTCTTTTCTTCCTCACCTTCGGCTTAATGTACTGGCAGTTCGGGATCCTCTACAGGGAGTACTTCAGCTACCCTGTCAACCTCAACCTCAACCTGAACTCCGACAGACTGACTTTCCCAGCCGTGACGCTGTGCACCCTCAATCCGTACAGGTAAGAAATAGACTTGCATTGATGTTGACTGCCTTGACTTTGACGGGTGCAGGATAAAGGCACATGCTCTGGTTCTCCTCGTGGTCCTCGACTGCCCACTGCTGTAGCGGTGCCGGTGTAAAGGACACTTTTCAGAGGCCTTTGCTGCTGCAGGGCACTCACAGTAAGGCATGTGAGCTTGGGCAGCTCTGCTCGGTGATGTATTTAGCAGGCTGCAATGTAAACTTCCACAGGGCTAGAGCAGATTTACTTCTCTCCTGAGAGATAGCCTCCAGCAAGGGGATCGATTTACAGCTGGTGACAGGAATACCCGGAATCACCCCCACAAACCTTGCTTCATGTCTTATTCAGAGCTGTTTGTGTGCATCCAGCCCTAAACCTGCTGGTCTTCTCTCCTCCCTATACAGATACAGCGCCATCCGAAAGCAGCTGGATAAGCTGGACCAAATCACCCACCAGACACTGCTAGACCTCTATGACTACAACATGTCTCTGCCACAAAGAGACTGGTCCACATCCTCCACACAAAGGCGTAGCTCAAGGAGCCTGCTCCATCATGTCCAGCGGCATCCTTTGCGGAGGCAGAAGCGGGATAACTTAGTCAACTTGCCAGAGAACAGTCCCTCAGTGGACAAGAATGACTGGAAAATTGGCTTTGTTCTGGTGAGATCCCTAGATACCCCGTGTCCTACCTGCTCCAGCCTCTGCCTGGCTACTTTTTTGTTCTTGATAGACCCTTGGCCATGCCTTTCCTTTTATAGAAGTCTGATTAATCTCCATCGGCTTTTGCTAATGATAGACAAAGGTAGAGTTTAGTCCTTTGCTCCATACAATCCTGCTCCCCAAATTCTGTCCATGTCCATGCAAGCCCCAGGGGACATGTCGGTGTTCATCTCTTCCCAAGAACAAGAAAACCTTGTCCTTCCCGAGGGTACATCAGCCTTGCAGTTGCTTTTGAGAGCAGTTTATCAGCATTTAACAGCTGCCGCATTGCCCAGTAATAGCAATGGAGAAAGTATTTGATGGTCCTAGGCCACCCAAAATGTGATCCTGGTCACAATTGCTCCTCGATAGCAGCTTCCTCGCCCTAGGGTATCTGTTTGCATTTTAAAAGGCACTGAAGGGCTGAAGTTAATCGCTCAGCAGTTAACTGGAGCTCCCACAGGATCACAAACGTTTTTCTGGACACACCCTGAAGGAAGGGCTCCCCACGCAAGAATTTAAAGCTCCTGGTTTTATACCAGGTAGAATTTATGTGCAGATTACCCTGTACAACTTGCTGCCACCTGGATTTTACTCAGCTTCGCTTATTCACGTGGCATTGCCCTTCCACCGAGGAGCTGCCCTAGGTTTTTTTTCATATCCTGCTGATCACCTGTTGGTCACACACAGGAGTTCTGTGCAACTCTTCACATCCTCGGTCATGTGCCTGTGCTGAGGGAGCACATTTTATTCACGGGCAGAGCCTTGTCTCCTGGACAAGAAGATTTCTCTGACGCGGCTTTTCTCCTTAACAGTGCAGTGAAAACAACGACTGTTTCCATCAGGCGTACTCCTCGGGAGTGGATGCCGTGCGGGAGTGGTACAGCTTTCACTACATCAATATCCTCGCCCAGGTGCCCGATGCAAAAGCCCTGGACGAGTCTGACTTTGAGAATTTCATCTATGCTTGCCGCTTCAATGAGGCAACGTGTGACAAGGCGTAAGTAGTAGAAACACCCCTGAAAACACTTATTTTGTGCTTCGGTTCGAGGGGATTCAAGGAACCCACATTAGAGAACCTCTTTTCTGAGGTGGGATCGTTCCTTGCTCCGTTCCCATTTGAAAGATCAAATGATCTTTCTTGTGTCTTTCCTGTGGGTTTTGCATATTAGGGCCACAGGTTCTGTGACGTGGAACTACAAACCTTGAAAGATGATTATGCCTTTTTCTGTGTTTCACACAAATAATTATTCTGATTCAAATACCAGAGCGGACACAGATGTACAGCATAGAAGTATTTTTATTCTACCCTCCACAGTAGTAAAGTGGTACATATCAGCCCACACAAAGGAAAAAGAGAAGAGAGAGTTGCTACAAAAAGGCAGTAAAAATATATCCCACTTTTCTTCTGCCATTATTGGTCAAAAATCCCCAAGTAGGTAGTGGAATGAAAACTATCTGTAAGGGGGGAAAAGGGGTAGGAATAGCAGCATCAGGAAGATAATATAGTAATTGCTAGCACTGCTAAAACCCATTTGGGCTCTGAAAAGCAGCATGAAAAAAACTCATGCAAAAACCTGTTCAGTTCCAGGACATTTTTTACAGCACATTTTAATTGCTTTTCCCTGTTCGTGTGAGTTTACATAACAAATACTGCCCATCTGCTGTAAGCCCCTCTCCCTGCTGATGGAAAACAGAGCTGTTCCTTTCAGAAAGCCCTTCCCCTTGGTTTCACAGCTCTTCTCACTCTGCCTCTGTTTCTGTTCCCCTCTCAGGAACTATACCCACTTCCACCATCCATTGTATGGGAACTGCTACACTTTTAATGACAACAACAGCAGCCTGTGGACATCCTCGCTGCCTGGGATCAATAATGGTGGGTGAGAGGCACTTTGGTGAGTAAGGAGAACAGCTTAGCTCTGCTCTCCCTAGGAGTTATGGGCATCCTGCTGTACTTAGTACTGGTGGTGGCAAATTACAGCCCTGCTCTTTCTCTCCCAAGCTGCTTTCACCTATCTGGAGATAGCTGTCTCATGGACATGGCTGTCCCCCACTGCTGCCCACTGAACTCTCTCCCTCACCAGTGCCTAATCCTTACACTCTTTTCTTCCTCTGGACTTGTGCTGGCCCATCCTGAAGCCCTCTGCTGAGCCACAGTGCTTGCGCTTCTGGTCTTCACCTTCTCCTTACCCATTTTCCTCTTTCAAGAAACTGACCTGTTTGTGTTCCTAAACCCCCTGAAACCTCTCAAGACGAAATCTTCAAGCTTTTCTTCCATCTGGCTGCAAGTTTCTGCATGAAATCTCTCTCAATTCCCAGTTCTGTTTTTTCTAAGCCACAGTGATGAAATCCAGTTTTGTCTGGCCTCTTCTGGAACCTCCAGCTTTTTCTCTGGCCTCCCTCCAGCCACCCTCTATTGCTGCCAAGCTTTGGTGCAGCCGTGGTTGATGTCTGCCTATTCCTTTATCTCCTTCAGGCTCCCTTCTAACCATCCTGCTCTCTTTTCCCTGCTGCACCAAAGCCAGCCATGACCTCCCTCACTCTCTCTCCTCACCTCAGGTCTCTCTCTGGTGGTGCGCACCGAGCAGAATGATTTCATCCCTCTGCTGTCCACGGTGACAGGAGCCAGGGTCATGGTCCATGACCAGAATGAGCCAGCCTTCATGGATGATGGGGGTTTCAATGTTCGTCCTGGCATCGAGACCTCTATCAGCATGAGAAAGGTAAGCAAGCAGAAGGGGTGAGAGCTGTGGGTGGGAGGTTTAATTAGTGGACCTACAGCATGTGTTAAGGGAGGGGACTAATCACATGGAGTGAAGGGAGAGGAAGAACAGCTTGCTGGACTAGATGAGAAGCATTTGGCTACGGTTTAACAGTGAACAATGAAATGGAGGCAAGCAGGGGGAGCTGGCATCCCAAGGAAAGCATAATGAGCAGACAGAAACTGATGGATGAGCAGCGTGTGGCATGGGAGAGTGGGAAGCTGAGCAAGGTGGAGTTGCTCCGTGCAGAGGGAGTTTGTGGTTGCAGGAGATGACCGTGCGCCTTGGGGGCAGTTACAGCGATTGCACAGAGGATGGCAGTGATGTGCCAGTGCAAAACCTCTACTCGTCCCGCTACACCGAACAGGTAACTCACCCTCACCCCTCCTGGGCCGCCTTGCTTCTCCCTTTCCTGACGTGCTTCAGCCCCCTGAAGGCCATGCCTTCCCTTGGGCTCTGTTAATACAGTGCTGTGATACAGGCAGCAGTGGGTTTGGTTGCCTTGATCAGCCTTTTCATTTTCCTTTATGTGGCTCCCAGGTCTGCATTCGCTCCTGCTTTCAGCTCAACATGGTAGAACGCTGTGGCTGTGCTTATTACTTCTACCCCTTGCCTGATGGAGCAGAGTACTGTGACTACATGAAGCACACAGCCTGGGGTAAGTGGACAGCAGGGACAGTAGAGCACATGCCCACCTGAACCTGTTTGGTCAGCCCATGTCCCAGCACATCTCGTTGTCTTCAATAAGCTTCCAGGTGTGAGACATCCAAAAGACAGCCTTGCCTTGGATGATTAGACTTTTGTGAAAGGAACCTCTTCTGGGTTCCTCTCACTGTCACATCACCTTCTGTCTAAAGATGCTGTGATCTTACCTGGATTTACTTTCTTTGCTGTTCAGGCTACTGCTATTACAAACTCCTGGCTGAATTCAAAGCTGATGTGCTGGGCTGTTTCCACAAGTGTCGGAAACCTTGCAAGTAAGTTGATCAAGTCGGGCAGGAAGATTGGAAAGTATTCCTAGAAGTGCTGGGAAGCATTCACTGACCAGGCAAAAGCTTGAGTCAATAGCTGAAACGGTATTTCTCCCATCAGGAAGCCAAAATGGTTGAAGAGTGTCAGGGTTGGCTTAGGGGTGAGCTCCCAAGGACTTTACATTCCACATGGTGGGAAGCAGGCAGAATTTCTGCATGGGAGGGAATCTCCAGGCGTGCTTGGGGATGGCAAGACCTGGCCCTGAGACTCCTACAGCTTCAACAGCTGACACAGCCTCCTCTTGCCTTGCAGAATGACAGAATATCAGCTGTCAGCTGGATACTCCCGCTGGCCTTCTGCTGTCTCAGAGGTAAGGAGAGGATGTCCTGGCTTCCCAGCACTGCTCCCACCTATTTAGTCCTTCCTCAACTGGTACTAAACCTGCAGGAGGTGACTGTGATCATGTAACACAATTTATTGCACTTTCATTTCAGGACTGGGTTTTCTACATGCTTTCACAACAGAACAAATACAATATCACATCCAAGAGGTAAGAGCCCCTAAATAGAGACTGTGTCCAAACCAGAAACCACCCCAGTAGAACGTGTGTGTTGGAAATGTCAGAGTTAAGATTAAATCACTGATGGGAAGAGATCAGGCATGGAACCTGTGGACAAGGGGAGTGGATTTGAGTCAGAGTAGATATACACCAAGACTTCAGCAAGGACTGGGCACCCAAGTGAAAAATTTTGGAAGAAGTCAGATGCTGATATGAAAATAGTAAGCCTCAAAACTTGCTGTGTGTTCTGGAGTCACAGCAAGCGCTCATGGAAGAGTGGGAGAGAGAGCTGTGCAGGAGCTTTTGCTACAAACACGGGGTTTGTGGAGTGTCAGAAGTGCACTGTAAGTACCAATGACTGTATTCAGTGCAGAATGAGAGAGCTGCAGAGATGGGAGAAAGCCTATGGGTGGTACATGTGGGAGAAGGATGGGGGCAGAAGAAGACAGAGACAATTAGGCTTGGTGAAGGAATGAAGGGATTGAGGAGTTGGGGTTGCTGAGCGTCATCTTTGATTCACAGGAATGGAGTTGCCAAAGTGAATATCTTTTTTGAGGAGTGGAATTACAAGACCAATGGAGAGTCTCCAGCCTTCACGGTACACACTTTACTACCATGTCTTCTCTGATCACCCATTCCCCCACAATGTCCTTCCACTGTGGCAAGCTTTTGTTCCAGCAGCATGGCTGGAGATTGAGTTGGGCAGGGTGAGGGGGACCCCCCCCCCAGCACCACAGGGGAGAGGGAACAGGCATGGAAGCAAAGTCCCAGACGAGGGCTTTCATCACTGCTCTTCTCTATCTCCTGCAGGTAGTGACTCTGCTGTCCCAGCTTGGGAACCAGTGGAGTCTCTGGTTTGGATCCTCTGTCCTGTCCGTGATGGAGCTTGCAGAGCTGGTTCTGGATTTCATTGCCATCACCTTTATCCTGGCCTTCCGCTGGTTCCGCTCTCGGCAGAAGCTGTCTCCGCCAGGACCCACTCTGAACAGCCAGGATAACACTGCTTTCCAAGATGAGGCACCAGCTCTCAGTGCTCCACATCGCTTCACTGTTGAGGCTGTAGTGACCACGCTGCCATCCTACAACAGCCTGGAACCACGTGGGCCAAGCAGGGATGGTGAGGTGGGACATGAGTGAGGCAGCAGCTTCTGTTCAGATGGGTGGCAGCTGGAGCAAAGGCTGCACACTTTGTCTGCAGGGCCTGTGTTTCCTTCTTTCTGGGGTGCTGCACATGGACCACAGCAAAAGACTGCTCCGTGGTTGGCCTGGGCTCATTGCTTTCACTTCTGTAGGCAAATTCTTCAGTCTCATGAAATACTATTGCTGTGGGATCAGCAGGGATGAGAGTTGACCTACTGTATGTATGGGGGAGATGTCCTCTCGATTTCCTTACATTCTGTGCGTGTGCACACCTGCATGTGCATGCATGCTTTCTTTTCCCTCCAACAAGGATGCTGCCACAGTTCTGGTCGGTCATTAATTAAAGAGGTTTGACAGATGTGACTGGCCTCCTCTGTGGTATGACAAGGAACAGGAATGGAGTCTCAGCTGGGGTGCAAATCTCAGCAGGCTGAGCTTTGTTATGCTTTCCCTAAACTAGTTGCTCTTTCCTCATTCTTCACATCCAGCTCTGATCTCAAGACTGTGTCACCTACCCTCTCCTCCCCCCAAGGGGAGGCTACTTGAGACAAGAGCCATTGGCACAATCTCAATCTGTATTATGCACAATGCTCTGGAGAGGTGCTGGAAGCTTGCTGCCACTCCCAGGTCTGGGACAAAACACCCCTGGCAAAGTAAAGGCTCCCTTTCCAAGCTGCCTTTGTGGCATTAGTAGATCTTAGGTGTCCCCCCTTCCTTGGGATGCACCATACATGTGTAGGTCCAGCTATCTGATTGCCAACAGCTCTGGAACAAATCGATCTCTGTATTTGCTTGACCCTCTCTGATTTCTTCCCGAGGGAAACAAAGAGTTTGGCAGGATTATGCACACCCTCCAAAAATCCCCAACAGTACCTCTGCTGCCGTGGGACCCTGCAAGAGAGGACTGGAGCAGCGCAGGTCATGCAGCGCTCGGTCTGCTCCTCCCAGCCTTTGTTTGGTCCACCCACAGGAACTTTGCTGAGCCTCTTCTTCCTGAGGGAAGCACAGCAAAGTACTGCAGGCTTTAATCAGAAGTGTTTCCAAGGAAAGTCTTAGTCTATTTGACTGGACCATGGGCAAAAATGGTCCTCTCTCAGGAACTAACTTGGGGACCTTTGTATAAAAGAACATTTCTTGCAGTGACTGAGCCTGCCATACTCTTTTCTTACAAATACTCAGACTTCTGCTGCAATGGTGTTTGCACTGCACTTTATGGGGTATTGAGAGAGCAAGGGTAATGTGGATAAAAAACAGGATTATCCACTTCACAGGATAAACAGAGATACCAGAATTAAAGCAGTTTAGGTAGACCTGTGGAACCCTGTAACCATTCACACTGCAAACAGCCACTTTTGAATTTAAAAACTAGTTAATCATAACAAAAGAAAAACTGAAGCCATTTTAAAAATTAAGGTAAATGCAGTGCCCTTGGGAAGTTGGAAGGGTTTTCTGCAGTATGTAAACCATTGCCTAATTTTTCCCTTTGAGATGCTAAACACATGCTGGTTGTGCTGCTCTTGCCTAGATTACCTAAATGCACTTTGGGATTCCCAGCAGAGAGTGATGTTATTCTTCTTCACATACACAGACAAATACTATGTTCTTTATTGCACAAATATTCCTGGTTTTATAGATTTTTATCCCAGTGCTCAGCTGACAACTCTTGCTTGAAAGTGAAGATGATGTCTCTCTGCTAGGAATAGAAGCAAGTAATTTGGGGGGTGTCCTTCAGCAAGGGTGACAGCCCAGCAGGAGGAAGAGGCCTGCAACAAGATCTTAGAGGTGTGGGAACATGTATTCCTCCTTGGAGGCCTCCACTAAAAAAAAAAAAAATCAGAACTTCCGCAAACATGAAAGAATCCATTTTCTGTGTCTGATTTAAATGAAGTAAAAAAGAACGAGTAATGAATGAAATCTCAAAATCGCCTTTGTGAAGGTACTTTCATGTTCTGTAAAAACACTGCCCAAAAGGAAGAGCTAAAAGTTAGGTTTAGTTGCTGAAGGTAATTTTGGCCACAATTAAAATACAAAAGGCAGGTAGATAGAGGAGCTGCCGCACCCAGCTCTTTATCATGAAATGAGTACTGCAGACTGATGCCTTGGGTGTTTTCTAGTCCATGAAAGAGCAAAAACCTGACACTGGACAGTAAGCTGTTTGTTTCACAAAGCCACCTTCAAATCAAGGAGAAAGAGCAGGTGCAACTCCTAAAACAGTCTTTGTATACCATAAACATACCGTGATTCATATGGCAAGCATCATCTTTCCTCAATATCCAAAAAGTAAGACACAATTCTTCACATAACAGAACCATAAATAACCTTGTAATAACCATAAAATTGATGAGACCTGCTGCATCACGTGTAGTTAAGTGGGTGATTAAAGCAACATTAATCAGAGGCATAACTGCTTCAAACAGTAAGTTCTCTTCATCATAAAGAAATACAGCTGCAGAAGGTGGTGATGTATTTCCTGGGGGAAGCTTGAACCATATTCTATCTGTTCCATAAAAGTGCTAAAATGAAAAAAAAAAAAGGGCTTTGACTGATGAACTCAAAGTAATGGCACCATTCAGGATTACTGTAAATCCAGAGTTAAAAGCCTGTGCAAACGTGAACAAGCAGTTATACAAGTTGGTAAACAGATTAGCCCTCCCTGTTCTGTGAATCAGTGCAAAAATTGCTGTCTTGGGAGAAATCAAGTGCTTGTTCCAGAAATAATCTCTACATTTCTAGTAGGCTGGCAAGACCACAAATGAGCTCAGCAGATGTATAGTCTGGCTGAAAGCAAGAGGCAAGACCAGCAGTGCTGGCATAAGAACCCAAGAAATGGGAGTGTTTCACTCAAAATGTGAAAAAATGGAGAAAAGGAAAGAAAGTGTGCTTGTATGGGGATCTGCAGGTCAGCAAAAGACAAATTAAAGGTCTGAGCTGAGGTGAATTTGTACAAGAGGAGAAATTTGAGGGGATGTAAATGCTCAGTAGTCACAGGTGTGTTAGAGGCATATCAGAGTTATTTTGAGGACATGGAAAATAAGCAGGGAACAGCTGAAGGTTGTGTCTTTTTGGACTGGAAACTATTTTCCATAAGAATTAAGGTAATCGAGGAGAAGCATGGAAATACAACGTAGTTGTCTAGGGAAGCTAGGAAAAAAATGAGAGAACCATCACTTTTGAAAATAGTATATTTAGAAGAACTAAACCCTGCTTGCTGGAGGGCTTAAAAGATTCTGGACAGATAGGTCAAGGTTTGTCTGCACAGACTGAGGTCAAACCAAGAAGGAATTTGAAGAAAGAGTTCCCAAGCTCTTGGGACATGTTCAATAAAATCTAAGGGGTTACAGGCTACATCAAGAAATGGAAAGGGCAGTAGTGCTGCTGGCAAAAGGACACAGGAAAACCACAGAGATCAGGAACACACCAGAGGCACAGCCACATTCAATTAACTACTGGATTTAACTATATGCAACCTTTAAAGTGGGCTTCTAAGCACAAGAGGGGAAAGTGCCTCCAGCTTCCAAGTGCATGCTTAAAGCAATGAACTAAAAAGAGCTTATAATAAATTTATTGCAAATTTAGTTTTAAAAAATAGCACAAAGGCTTTTGGAAAGGAAGCCTCTGAGGAAAGAACATAAAGTGTCATTTTGTCCTCTGCACAAATCATTTAGTGGGTCTATGCATTGAAGGGAAGGACGTTATGGGGCTGTTCATGTTTGAAACCCAGGGAGCAAGTAAGGGTGTTCTGAATAAGTATTGCACTCTATCTCAAGCCAAAAATAGGTCAAAGATTATCAGGAGTATGGAGGCTCAGGCATCCAACAGACATGGCTGAGCTGCCTATTTGTAAAAATCTGTATCTTTATCTGTTACATCTCTCAGAGCAATTATTTGTTTAGAGGTTAGAACAAAGATAAAACCTCCCCCTTATTACCGCTCTTCACCAAGTTAAGGCTTCCAGCCCCATCAGAGCAGGGACCTCTGTCACTCCCCAAGGAAGCCAGGTTCATTTAAAAAGTGCTGATGTTGCATTCCAGCTCTGAAGAAAAAGCTGTCTTCCCCACCATCATTTGGTTACTCTCCAGCTGAGACAACAAACCCCACCACTGATGAGAGCCTGCACCCAGCCTTGACCAGCAGAGACACCTCAGGGAAGGCCAGAGCAATGCCTCAGGTATCCAGAAACACAAAGGTTTAGGGTATATCCTTTTAGAAGCAGTACAGTTGAGGCTTTTCTTCCACCACATCTGCAGACATCAGGATGAAGCAGCTGATATGGGAGCTGCACATTGCACAGAATGGTTTGGGTTGGAAGTGACCTTAAAGATCATCTCGGCTCCAACTCCCTGCCATGGCAGGGACACCTTCCACTAGACCAGGCTGCTCAGAGCCCCATCCAACCCAGCTCTGAACACCTCCAGAGATGGGGCATCCACAGCTTCTCCAGGCGATCCTTTCCAGTTCAAAGGCATTTTCATCATGTTCCATGTTTAAAGGCAGAGCTTTAATTTTTAATTAGACATATAAAGAACTATTCTCCCAAAGCCTTGGCCTTGCTTTTGGAGCACATTTAAAACCCTAATTTGTCTGGGATAACAAAGTGCAGGAGCAGCAGAAATGCTGATGCAGTAAAGGATGGCACCTCAGAGAAGCTTCCACTAGAATATGATATTTTCAATGCCTACTAGAGGATTTATGTCTAGACATGCAAGTCTTTGCAAACATCCACATGACTCATGAACTGGGCTCAACCTGGGGCAACTTTCAGTAGCATTTTCAGCCCCAGCTCTGTGCTCCACAGCAGCTTCCAGCTTTGGAAAATGAGCATTCAATACCCAGCTTTGGCTGGGGACTTGGACACTGCATCATCATCAAGTCTAAAAATGCATCTGTCCTAAGAGAACATCTTCCCTATCCCCCTACATGAATGAAGCTGAGGACTGACAGTAACACAGCACAAAACTTGGCAGGAATTGTAGCATGACTTGTTCATTCAGGTTGTACAGGCCTGAACTGTGAGGAATTTTAGACTGTACATGCTGCTTTAATCCACCAGCCAGTCCAGACACCCTCCTTTCCCAGGAAGGCTTCAATCTTTCAAGACTTAGTCTAGCTGCCTTGCTCCAACTCATCATTGAGAGTTGTTCTGGTGTGATTTTGGTGATGTTTACAACTGGAAAATGATTGATTATAAGGGAACCAGAAGCCACAGGGAAGACTGTTTTATGACCTAGCTTTTGTAACAGTAAGGGCAGATAAGGGCACAAGTACCTAATTTTAAAAGAAGTCTGCACTGGACAAAGCTCTGTCATTTCCTTTTAATGAGTTTCAAATGTACAGTGAAGCAAAACAAAGGGGCACTTACCTTTATTCCAGTCATGCTCCAAGATATGTTGTGAACAGCATCCTATTCTTGGAGGTCATCATTTGGCTCCTGAACTTATATTCCAACATCAATGGAGAACTGTTTTCTGCGTTTAAGGATCTGAGGTTATTGAGATCTAAAGGCAGCACAGCCTGAGAGCCAGAGCTGCCACCAACACACTAATGCACAGGAGTCAGTCCCTGAACAGGACAGTGGCTCGATGTTTGGTGGCTGAAAGTAGACTTGGCTTGGGCAGCCTCTTCCCCCCAGAGCTGCTGGTTCTCACATGTTGTTACAGACTCACCACAGTCCAGCACAACTGAAACTACCATCATTTTACAAAGGAAAACCGGCCACTGTTTTGAGGGACAGAATTTCAGGTACATGTATGCTATGGAAGTCACAAAAAAAAACCAAACTCCCATAGTTTGGCATCCCAGCCCCTTCCCACTCACTGACAGACCAGACAGACTCAGTAAGATGGTGAATTGTGTTTCTTAGAGACCATTAAAAGTACATGAGCTGAATTCTAGAACATGCCAGAGGACATTACAGTTGTGTTTATAGAGGAAGTAAATAAACTGCACGTGCATGAGTGGCTGTGATTCCGTGGGCAGCAGAGTTCCTTGCTTTTACTAAGAGGGCCTTGGTGATTTGCTTTGTCCATGCACAACGACACAAAGGAGAGGAAAGGGAACAGAGGAGGAGGCAACATACAACATCTAAGAGAAAGAAATGAAAGAGACAGCCTAGGGAGACCTCAGCTCCCAGAGAGACAGGAGGAATGGGGCACCAAAGGCTTATTTAGAAGAGTTTGAGAGAATTGCTGGTCTGGTGGGTTCAAGCTTGTAAGCCTAACCCCTAAAATGAGAGCAGTAAGTAGCACAAGCAGGCCCTGGCTCCTCTTCAGTAGATGCACTTCTGACCGTCCATCCCATCTCAGTTCCACAGGGAATTAGAGAAGTGCTCAGGGGACGAGGGCCACTTCACTCCAGATCTTCATCTCAGCCCTCCTCTGAGGTGGAGAGGAATGGAATTGCAGGGAGATGAACTCAAATGAAATGCTGGGGCATGGAAGTGAGCATGCAAAACCTAGCCCCTTGTCAGGTTGCCCTGGGAAGTGGAAAGGGGCTTCCCCAGCACATTCAGTGAAACAAAAGAGCATCTGCTCCTCCCATCTTTTGTACTTTTCTCCTGTCTGGGAACTCCAGTGATGTTCTCCCCACCTCCTCTTAAGCCTAAACAGACCCCAGTATATTCTAGAACAGAGGCAGAGCTTTCTAAATTAAAGGAGTACCCTCTTTCCAATCTAGATTACAGGCTACACCTCAGCTTGTTAAAAAAGTTCAAAGACAAGAAACACATTCCTTGGAAGACTCTAAAGAAACAGAGCAGCTCATTTAACCTATATCTGACAACACATTCAAGCAACTCACAGCTCTTGTTACTTTTGATGGAGAAGAACAAGGGAATTGCTCACAGAAAGCCACAGCCACAAGTTTACTTTCCATCAGATACCACCCTGGACCTAAATTCAAGGGAACCCCTAGCAAGTAGGAGGATTCAGCTTGATCAGCAAGACCTCTAGAGACATAAGCTACCAAACTGGGACAGCTGATGTCACTTTGCAATATCCATACCCAGAGCACCATTTCCCTTTGAATCCCCAGCTAACCATTTCAAGTGCTTCCTAACTCCTGTTGAAAGTTAGGGCTTGGTAGCAGCAGAAACAGAGCAGATATTCTTAATCAGTAAGTTATGCAGCTCATCCAGTCTCATCTAGAATACCTCCAGCCCCCTTCACCTCCATCTGCTATGGCAGTGAGCTTCCTTGACGTTCAGCCCAGTAAGACAAAAGCAAAACACCAATTCCCATTCTGCTGCTACTCCAAAGTCTTCCTTCTGGAAAGCTACAAGACAGTAGGAAGCTACAGGGTGCTGGCTTGTGTGTGCATAGATGAAAGGCATACCTGACACTCCCCACCAGACTAATTGTTCCTTGTGGAGAGTGACTTTACTCCCATACATGTCTTTTAGATAGTAGCAATGCTCCTTTCACTTAACTGTGTTTAGCCTGTTGCACTTGACTGAGGTAATCATGTAGGCTCTCCTTTATAAAAACTGAAATGGCCATTTCCAGGCAGCAAGTCACCTGGAAGTAAGGACAGGCAGAATAAATCATTTCTTCAAGTGCTCACCTCTGACTAGAGAAATCTACATCACTACGTGTAGCTTAGATGGCTCACAGCCACTGGCCAACACAAACTAGCTTTTATTTCAGAAGCTCAATGAAAAGCTCAAGTCATGCTGCCACTCTTTTTAGGCAGAACACTAAAGACTCTCACATGCTGAAGTCCTTCATCCCAAAAGGCACTGTGTTAAGGCATTCTTATTTTGCTAGAGTTCACACAGGCACTATTTGACAAGCTTACACCCAAAAATAAACACAGAATGTTCCCTGCAGAAGAGCAGGGGCAAATAGCTACCCACTCTTCCTCAACTTCCCTTTCCTCTAAACTTAGAGGACGCTCCCTAAAGCTGCAGCAGCCATTGAAAAGTCTACCTATGTTTAGTAAGAAGCTCAGAGTCCTATACAGAAGGTAAGTTAAAACCAAAGAAATCAATGAAGAAGCTAGGTGAAAGGGAAAGAAAAGAAAAATTCAGAGGCAAGAAGAGACAGGCAAGGTAATAGGGGACAGGAGGTCGCAGACTGAAGGAGCTACATTTAAGTAAAAAAGTAGACTGGAGACAAAGCAATAGAAAAAAGGAAAGAACAAAAGGGCAGGTTACACCAAAGGTCCCTCAGAGAGCTCCAAACCACCCACCAGGGAAGGAACTTGCCAACCCACCCACTCAGGGTAAATGTCCCTCATACTTACAGGATTATCTGACCTGGCAGGAAGATTTTTCCCATTTCTACAATGATAGCATCCCCCATTCCTCACATTACTAGGTAAAGCATACCATTTCCACACTAAGTGAGAGAGTTCCAGCACTTCTACCTTTCCCAAGAACGAGTTGACACACAACTAAGACCCTCAAGATCACAAAAAGGAAAAGCTCAAAGTATTCTAGAGTTGGTGTTTCCTCACCTTTTAGCCTGAGGGTTTCGGTACTTACGTGCAATCACCACCACTACAAGGGCACCAATCACTCCCATCATGATCATCATCTGAAGAAAAAGATCGTCCAAGAGCAATACTCAGAAGAGATTGACAAGTTCCCATCCTTCCTGACAGCCAGGGAACCAAAGCCAGGCCCTGAAGGCATGACAGCCAAAGCCCTCCCACAGTGAAAGAACATTAAGCATTTAAAACTGTTAGCAAGCCCCAGCTATACTTGCAAAGCCCTGCAGGAGAGGTATAGCCCAGTTCCCCTCCTGACCAAGGAGACCAAGATCATGGCACTAGGAAATTCACCTTGCAGTTCTTCCACCAGTACTTCCTTTTGAGTTTTGCTGCGCTGCTTTCAAATACTGAGGCACCAGCCTGAAGTGCATCTGCCCGGTCATCCAGCTCTGACAGCTTCTCATCTCGTTGCAGAACCTTGTCCACGTTGACACACATTATATCAACCACCTGCAGAGGTGGAGTAGTAGCAGTTATAGTAGTTATATATATAGTATATAGTAGTTATATATATAGTAGGAGCAGTTATATTGGTAAAGGCAGTCAAAGTAGTAAGAGGAATAATTTAGCCAGTAACTGATGTTGTAATACTAATGAACAAAAAACATGAACAAAGTGGGGGGAAAAGATCGGAGTAAGGAAGAAGTTGTTTCAAGTCACTGCCTACTTTGAAATGGAAAAAAAAAAGAGGAAAAATCCGAGACTCGCTGTTAAAACATCAGTTCAAGTACACTTCAACCAGGCCCTTAGCTTCACATTCTCGTCTGCTTTTAAGAGCTCTCCATTCCAGCAGCAAGCCAAAGAGAGGAGTCATACACTCACTCCCCGAGAGCTGCAAAATTACCTTACGAGCTTCATGTTGCTGCCCCTGTGAGGCATAAAGGCGCTACTGCGCGTCAGCAGCCAAACCACTGACACTGGTGCTGGGAAGCCGGGCAATGGTTCCCCCACATCACTGCACACAGTGCTCCCTCGAAGCAGCCCGCAGGGACTAACAGCTGTCCTGGATGCTGTACAGCTTTATTTCCATAACAGATGCAGGATAACGAGGTATCAAAAAAATCTAGAAAGGCTGACCCTTGAAAGTCATATCTGGAATTAAGCGACTTTTAAACATAAAGCAATTGCTCCTCTAGCCTCTGTAATTAGCCTGCCACTCTATTTTTGAGTATTGAGCATTAATTAATTTCTGGCTTTGGCATGACAAAAGAAGCCACCCCACAGCTGCCAACACGGGTCAACAACATCGCTGCTGCAGAGCAGTGGGAGAAGAGTCCAGGCATCCATCAGGGCTGGCAGGGCTACTGACCTCCTGCACTTGGGCCTGCGTCTGCTGCAGCCGGCGGTTGCTGGTCAGATTGGGGGGAGCCCCGGGGGGACCCCCACCGGGGGCTGCCGCTTCGGGAGCTCCTCCTTCGGGAGCCCCTCCTTCGGGAGCCCCGGGAGCAGGCTGCGGAGCTGGGTCAGACCTAAGGGAACATACACATGAGCGAAGAGAAAACTCAGCCGGCTCCAGAGAGGACGTCCCTCCAAATCCACATGAACCCCAGTGTCCCCAGGTTGCAGCAGTGCCGGCAGCAGCAGCCGCGGGAGCCTGCAGCCTCACTGGATCCCGTCGGATCGGAACAGGCGGGCTCGTGGGAGAGTCTAAAGCAGGGACAAGCCCAGGGGTCAGAGGGAATGGAACCAGCCCCTCGTCGAAGATGCTTGCGGGTGTGGTCGAGCCTCTCGGGGGGTACAGCAACCTGGCTGCATGGACGTGACCAGCAGACGGGGAAGGAAGGTAGGGGAAAAGGGACAGGAAGGCAGCGCGGGAGCACCCCGGGAGGACCAGGTAGCTGGCGGGCTGGGCGCAGTGGTGGCCGCCAGCCAGGATGGCTCCAACTGGGGACCTCACATCACCACTGGGCCACGGCCCACGCACCCACGCAGCCAGCGGGGGAGCAGGACCGCCCGGGGGCGGTGCGGGAGGCCCTGCCTGCAGCTGCTGCAATGCGCCACCCGACCCCACCGCCGCCGGCCAGGACGCGGGTTCCGCACTGACCCCCGTCCCTGACGCCCCAGCCACCACCCCCGCGCCGCGCCCACCGCAGCTCGCCCACGGCCGCTCGGGCGGACACTCACATGGCCGGGCCAGACACAACCGCCTACTATCGGGCACAGAGCTCCGCACTGACAGCCGCCGAACCCCGGGATCCCGCACTTATAGCAGGCGGGGTCCCGCCCACAGAGCCAGTAGCCAATCAAAAGTTGTTTTGCCGGGAGCCGCAGCTCGGCACCGCCCCTGAGTTCCATCTTAGCCAATCAGCGCTCCGCGCCCTGCGGCGACTGCCATAATGTTAGCCCCACCCCTGAACCGTCACGGGACTAGCCCCGCCCCTCCGCGGGGCCACCCAATGGGAGCAGAGCATCGCGCCCCGCCCCCGCCCTGGCCCCGCCCCTGCGGGGGTCCTGGGGCGGAGGTCCCGGAGCGGAGGTCCCGGGGTGCCCGGCGCTCCCTCCACCCCCGCGGGCTCGCACGGCCCCGCTCCCGATCCACGGCCCTGCCGCTGGACCCGCCGGTCCCGACAGCCTTGAGCACGTCAGCCGCGCTCCGCGTAGGTCACGCAGGGCCTGATCGTAGTTATCTGCCTCGTTCAGTTTTCCTCTTGGAGCCCAGCCCGGCTGGCGCCGTTGTGGTGGGGGCTGCGGAGCACTCCCGAAATTCCACCTCTGCAGTGTGTCTGTTGGCTCTGGTTAAGCTGCTGTCCTTGCAATTAAGAGATGGTGCCGCTGGCCCACTTCCACCATACAGCGTGTCATGAAATCGAAGCTGAACAAGTCCCGATGGAGCTTCTGCAGCCTGCTGGGAGAAATGAGGCTCCCAGAGTAGCCCCAAGAACAGCAATGTGTTTGGGGTTTTTCCGTCTAAATATCTGGAGAAGCCTGCTGGATCAGAAGGGGAGATTCTCCAGTTCAGGACGAAAAAGGGGATAGGAGTGTACCGGAACAAGAAGGCTCTTCATACAGAATTTTGCATGGTGAGTAGAGAGTGACAAGTGTGGGCTCACACCTACAGTACCTTTTCCTTCGATAAGGTGATGCAGGACGTTCATGTAAACTTTTAGTGTCAGATCTCACAGATAATTAGGTACACAAAACAGATACGTAACAGATTACAGCATGGTAACTAGAAGATCGTGGTTCAAGGTGAATAACAATGCAGTGCTGTGACTAGAGATGGGTGATTCGCAGATAGAAGCAGACTAGCACTGATCTCCAGGTTTTTACTCTTTGCTTTCAGATGGAAGGGGCAGGTTGAGAAGGAAGCTTCTGTAGCCTGGAAGCCTTTCCAGTGCAGTCTGAGGACCATTCCAATAACCATTGCAAATAAGTTCAAGCTTATGGAATTAGTCACAGAGCCCTTGCCAGGTTAGTGCTTAGGGATAAAGAGATGACAAAGGGCACAAGATACTTTTCCAGTTTCCAACATATTTTCAGTCCAGGATTTACTATACCTGCTCAGTCTCCACTTGGATCTGTGCAAGCTTCCTGTATCCACATCTTTTGGCAAGTCCCACAGGTCTGTCACCCTGCTCCTGAGAATGTGGACTTCAGCTGTTTAAACAGCCTTCACTTTCCTCAGGCTTAGGCCTAAAGAAAGTTCTTTCCATTCATTCCCTGCTACTTCCAACCAAATGCTTTTGGAAACAACAACATTGCTCTGTAGCAAGACACATCAAGTCAGCAGGTAACTCCCCAACTATTTAGCAGCTAAATTAATGACCAAGGCAAAATTGGTTTGCAAATGCCTGCTCATCTAATGGATTTTTCCCAAGTGTATGGTGGTGTGATGTGAGACTAGAGGGATGCCAGCTGTGACTCACTGTAACTTCTCCTCTAAAGGAACTGGCAACAACTATGGAAAACTGGAAGCTATAGAATTTTTAAAAACATTTTAATACCTGAATTACTTTTGCAAATCCTGCCTAAATTATAAACCAAAGGCCATTTGCTCATTAAGTGCCATTAAGCAGCAGATCAAGTCATCATGTGTGTGGAATGAGACAAATCCCATTCTTAAGGATGCATTTCAACTTATATTTGGATCATTCACACTTAACCACAGATGAGTGGAGGGCAAAGGGGAAAGCCATGAGCAGAAAGACATATTAGCAGGACCTCATGGCATTAACTTGAAAAATTTTGCTATGAGGAAAAATTTAAGCTGGAGAATACTGGAATTGTCATGTTAAGATGTGTGAACCTGGGCCTCAGAGACTGAAAGAATGCTTGAAGTCTGGCCAAAAAAACAGAGGACCAGAGGGTCAAGTTCAGGGATGCAGACTGGAATAGATGCCTGTAAGAAGTATGTCAGAAATTACTGAGGGGGCACAGAAGAGCTCAGGCCTGGAGCAGCAGCAGCAGGATCTTGGGACCAGGGTAGAAATACACAGCAAAGGTAGTTGAAAGTACTGAGAACTCAATTGTGTGAAAGCTGGCTTTATTCTGATTGCAATGCCACAAAACTGCACTCCACACGCTGAAGCCACTGCTGTTCCCTAGCGGTGCTTTCCGGTGCGATTGAAGCGCTTGTACAAGTACCGGATCCTCTTGTTGAGTTTGTGATAGTCCTCTACAAACATCCGATCGCCCACCATCTTCTTCTTGCGGATGCACCTCTGCAGCTCATTCCCCCGCCAGCCTCGCAGCCAAGTGGGCCCCATGATGAGATTCTTCGGGTGGATCTGGAAGCCACCTGAGAACAGGAGAACAGAGACAGATGAAGCCAGGCACTGGAGAAGGCTGTTCCCAGGCAGCCGGCCGAATCCTCCCCGCCCTGTCGCTGCTGGCAGAGGCGCCAGCCCGCCGGTGAACCCAGCCTCCTTCCCCTCCCGGGGCCACAGAGCGGGATGTGTGTCTCACCCAGGATCCCCACGTTATCGTACACCCCGAACAAGGCCCGCTTCTTCGTCCACCGGTCTACCGGCTTGCGCTTGGGCGGCTCCTTGATGCGGATGGGCCGGGCGAGCCCTGCCAAAGGCGAGGACAGCGGCACGGGGAGGCCGGGCCGCGCGGGCGCCCA
>VWYI01011228.1:515139-548049 GCA_013399455.1 Anthoscopus minutus | reverse complement strand
CCGGCGCCGTGCGGGGCTGTGGCGGCCATGGCGGCGGCCCCGGAGTTTCATCTGCCCCTCACTCCCGCCGATCTGCTGCGGGATGGCGGCCCCGGGCGCTATGTGGTGCAGGAGGTCCTGCCCACCCGCGAGCTGCCGCCTGCACTCGCAGGTAAGGTGTCCCCACACCCCCTTCCCGGTCGGGCCCGGTCTTGATGCCGGCTCACGGCCATCACCCCCGCCTCTTTCCGTGTTTTGCCGCAGCTTTCCGGGCCGCCTTCCGTGCGCGGGGCGCGCTGGCCGTGCTGCAGCACTTCGACTGCGTGTACAGCGTGCTGCAGTGAGTACGGGGCGGGGATGGGGCGGAGGGGCAGGCGCACGGCCTGCCGCCAAGGCGCCCTTTGCTCGCCGCACTTTACACCCTGTGTTTGTCCCGCAGCCACTTCCAAACCGTGGGCACGGCTGTCAAGGAGGATGCCCTGGAGCTGATGATGCACGGTGGGTACCCACTGTTTCTGGCCGACGCAGGACTAACGGAGAGGTTGTTTTCCCTTGGCAGCTCAATGATGATATAAAGGCTAATGTGACTCAGCCAGCTGGGCTGCACCCTCAGCCCACTCCTGTCATACGGGTCTGTAATCTTGGTGGACGATGCTGAGTTGTGCATGTTCGCTGTAAGGGCAGACCGACAGAAAATCCTCTTGCCCGTGTCCCTGGAAAATATATCTGTGGGACATATCAGCTCAGAGCGAGTGTTTCTCTGCGCTGACGGAGAGCTGTGGGGATAGGACAAGACAGCATGCCCAAGGTCTGGGTTGCAGGGGGCAGCCCATGTTACAGCTGGTGAAATGTGAGCACACATCTTTGGTAATCTGATGACTGCTCTAAGCCTCCCAAAGAGGGGGTGGCTAAGGGACCTGGCAAGGAATGCTTATGACTTTCTGCTTCTCCTCAGTGGTATCCCATCATTCCAATGAACTTCCTAATATCTTGAGCAACTCTGGGCTGAACCATGCAGACCGTGCTGCTCATCTCAATGCTCTTAAGATGAACTGCTATTTGCTGACGGGTCTGATGGATGCCTTTGAAATGGAAACGTGCAAGAACAGTTGTTTGGAGGCAGATCCTGGTAGGAAGGTAGGTAAGGGAACTGAGGGAAAGATGATAGAAGCCAGAATAAAATTTTAAGCTTGATGAATTCTGTAGTATCTGCTGGATTTTATGGCTGGGTTTATATAAACATGATGTTAGCAAGAGCAGTACATAATGTGGAGTGTTGCTATTTTCCGCCAGGAGGGAAGACTTTCACACCACTAACGTAGTGGATAAGCAAGCTTCGTTTATTCTTTCAGATAGGCTACATTTATACTTTTACAGACAATTACTTATTAATAGGCTCAACTGGCATTACCTAATTGGCTTACTCTAAAAGTTGTATTAGCATACACCCTGGTTTTCATTCCTAGCCTCTGTTCCTCTAACTACAAGCATTCTGTTATCTCTAACTACTCTGCTCAAGGACATACTGTTTTAGCACAGCTTCTTTATATCTACGTGGCTTTGTTCACTTAGCCATTTCTCTCTACAGTGGAGCACTGGTGCTTCTGTGAAACTGTGCATGGAAAACAGCCAAAGGGACAGTCATGTGTCTAAACATCAGCAGTGACTTGGATGCCCAGGCCTTTCTGTTTCATTCTTCAGTTTCTGGCTGGAAGTTAGTGTGCCAGTATTGTCCCAAGATTTCCTTTCTGTGGGTAGAGATAGTGGCACTAGGTGCAGGTATAATCCTTAAACCACATGAAGCACTGGTGCTGGCCTGAGCCGAGAGAGAAGAATTTGGGGGAAAAAGTCCCCTGTGATCTCACATATCTCACTGTGTGTCTCTTAATGTTGTAGAATTTAACAGATTGCTTATATTTTGAAGGAAGCAGGGTATTGATGAGGTTTTGTCTGTTGTGAAGCTGCTGATGTATCTCACTGTGTAATCTCCCTTCTAGAATAGGAAGAATCATGCCAAGACTTCTGGATCCTTTTGGGATGAGGAGAGGGAGCCGCTTTTACGGCTGCTTACACAGTTGCTGCAGTTGGATCTCCGTCAGCTTTGGGGTGGTTTAGCAGTGGAAGAAGAGTTTTTCAGGTATGAGTTGGAGCAGGTGTATTTGTGGAATGAGTGACTAGTTCTGAGGGATAAAAGGTTAAATGACAGATCTGTCAATGAGGAGGTGTTACAGCCCTCTGGGATACAGATCATTGGGAAACTGAGAAAAGAGCTCGAGGCCAAAGCAATATATATAGGAACCACTTCCTCTCCTCACATAGGCCATGAAAATTCAGATGTTTGCTAATTTTTAGAGGACTTTGGAGAATCTCTCAAACAGAAATGTGGGGTGTGCTAGAATGACGTTTATGCAAGTTGTGATAGTGAGGTTTGCTGTCTGTCTTTTGTGGATTTAGCTTAATGACAGGAAGCTGTTACCGTATCCTGGAGAATCCAAGTATTGGCCTTCAGAGGTATCGGGTCACGCGGGAGGCTGTGACACACCTGCTTGCTGCAGCTCTGGTTCACTGTGACCGCATGTTCTGTGAGTTCCTGCTCTTCTGCTTTCTTCCTGAAGCCATTCCCAGTTACTTTCCCTGACCTCTTTCTTCCTTCTCACATGTGAAAGGTGCCACTCTGAAGATCACACAGATGCTACAGCACCTCGAACATGTAGCCCCAGTGTTTGCACAGGCTGTGAGCCTCTGGGCTAAAGATTATGGTCTGAAAAGCTTGGTGGGTGAATTGCTAAGGTGAGAGAAATACCTGGAGCCTTGTCCTTCTATCCCTAGCAACCTGAGGCACCCCATTCCTTGTTTCATCTTTTTGTGCAGGGAAATTGGACAGAAATGTCCCCAGGATTTGGCTCGTGAGGGTTCTGGAGTCAAAGGTTATGCTACTTTTATAAGTGAACTGGCTGAACAGATTCCAAGTCTGGTGCTCTCCAACATTAGTGTTCTCCTGCCTCACTTGGATGGGGAGGTATGTTTCTGCAGTCACCTGTCCAAAAATGTCAGATGGTAGAGATGCTGCTATCCAGTTTTTCTGTCTGGAAACAGAACCTCTTTCACAGAGTTCAAGTATCCAAAACCTGCTCTATTGGAATAGGTTCTGCCCTTGCCTAAAAGATGCAAAGGGAACAGAAAACATGACATCTCCTGTCTGGTTGTCACTATCAGATGTCAGAGAACAAGAGACTGCCTACTTGTCTGAGATCCCTGCTGTTGTCCCTTGTTCTTCAGCACTTCATGAGTTTGTCACTGTTACCTTTTCTTTACCTGCTGTAAGTGTTTCTCTTGTCTGTTCTTGGCTTCTATGAACCTACCTGGATAGCAGGGTTTGGGTTGAAAGGGACCTTAACACCTCTGCCATGGCTAGGGACACCTTCCACTAGACCAGGTTGCTCAAAGCCCCATCCAACCTGACCTTGAACAGTTTTAGGGATGGGGCATCCACAGCTTCTCTGGGCAACCTGTTGAAGTGTCTCACCACACTGTCAGTAAAGAATTTCATCCTAATATCTAGTCTAAACCTACCTTCACTTTGAGGCCATTCTCTCTTGCCCTGGTAAAAAGTCCCTCTCCAACTCTCTCACAGCCCCCTTGAGGTACTGGAATGTGCCTCCCCAGAGCCTTCTCCCTTGCAGGCTGAACAAGACCATCTCTCAGCCTGTCCTCATAGCAGAGGTTACTCTGTCTTGCAGGCACAGCTATGTTCACCCAAGCTTAATACAATATCCATACTAAAAAAATTCACTTGAGGCTAAAGCCTGGGATTTGGAAGGCCCAAACTGAGCATATCAAATCACCATCTTTTGGTCTGTTCCTAGTTCAACAACTCCTGTCTTGGCAGAGCTACGTGATGCGAAATGCCATTCTGGCAGCTATGGCAGAAGTGCTGGTGCAAGTTCTGAATGGGGACCAGCTGGAGGAAGCTGCCCGTGGTACTCGAGACAAGTTCCTGGATATTCTGCAGGCCCACGTGTGTGACATCCATAGCTTTGTTCGCAGCCGCGTGCTGCAGCTCTTCACTCGCATCGTTCAGTGCAAGGCAAGTCCCTGCTGGGCAAGTGGTGTTGCTTCAGTCATCTCTTCCCAGCTTGTGTGTTCTGAGGGAGTTTCTGCCACCCTGCTTTTTGTTTGCAGAGATTGAAGTTTTAACAGAGAAAGGTGCTCTCCCTGTGTACTCTGGTGTCTGCAGTTTCTTCTGAGAGACCAAAGGTTGGGGAACCTTTCATTAAAAAATTTCATTTTTTAATGAAAATTAAATGCTGCTCATTCTTACCAGGACAAACTAGAAGGAAGAGCATAGCACACAGCCTCTTCACACACTGCTACGGGAAAACATCACAATTACCAGATATACTAAGACTCAACAGGATCCTGCATAACCTAAATCCTTTCTTTCAGTGGAGACTGGATCAGAATATATCCAGAGGTCTTTTGGGCCCTAGACTTTTCTGTAAATCTGTGCTTTTTAGTAGATTAATATGTCTGCAGTAAACTTTTCCCAAGTTTCTGAGCCTTCTTGATAACTTTATCTGTGCTCTTGTTGTGTTCTAGGCCCTGCCTTTGACTCAGTTTCAGTCTGTGGTGTCGCTGGCTGTGGGACGGCTCAAAGACAAATCTGTCATAGTGGTTAAAAATGCAATCCAGCTCCTGGCTGCATTTTTGTCCAACAATCCCTTCTCCAGCAAGGTAATTCCTATTAATATGGTGGGCATGTTAGATGTCTTCTTGCAGGCTGAATATCTGCGGTGTGCTATAGCTGGGGCAATAGCATTTCTGTGTCTTAGGACAGAGAGGACAGAGGAACAATGTAGCCTTTGACTCTGCAGGTGGCAGCTTTCTGGTCTTCCCAGGTTCCAATTTTGAACTCTTGGACTCATGCCTCTCTTGGTGAAATTCATAGCTATGCTGAGGGCCAAGAGGGCCTGTGATTGAGGTAAACACTTGCAGCAGTTCAAGTCCACTGTGAGGTTTCTCTCCTTAGGAACCGAGTTGGTTTTTTATTCTTCGTGATTCTGCACCTCTTTGTGTTTAGCTGCACCTTCTCCTGAGTTTCTGAGCCTTAGGACTGGCAACTCAGAGTAGTTCTTACTCTAGGATGGGGGCCAGAGTCTACTATTTCAGTTTCAAAATTCCCATAGATAGGGTTATCTATGTGGATTGTCAACTGAAGCAGCAAGTGGGAGAAGATAATTCTGGCATTTCAGGAAAAGGAGGTGTCCTGGTTTGGAAGACAGGTATCTGTTAAGGAAGGCGGGAACCTCCCTTGAAGTGAAAAAAAGAAAAAGAACAAAAATGTAAGCCTCCCCCTTTCCCTCTGAATTATTATATTTTGAAAACAAGGGGCTCTCAGGCAGAGATATGGGAATAGGAATAACAGTTCTTTGCTAATATGTATAATAAGGTAAACCAACAACAATAACTACAGTATTAAGAACAGAACAGGGACCTCTCCTTGGCCGATATGGGAAAAGTGGAGGAGAGGCTGTGCCTCACAAACCCCTCTGTGGGCAGTCAGTCCCAGAGCTCCTGCAGGGCTCTGAGGGAAACACCTCGCTGGAATGGCAGGGATGAGCAGGAATCCCGGGCTGGTGGATGAGATGGATCAGCAGCTCCATGGTGGCAGCTGGGGCTGCAGCAAGTCCTGCAGGACAGGGGAGCGAGGGCCACAAATGGAGAGGAAGCAGAAGAAGCATCTGCTCTGTCTGGTTGATAGTAAAATCCTCTTCTCCCCAGCAGAAACAGCTCTGACAGTGTCTGTCCCGCTCCCCTGCAGAAGGACCCAAGAAGCCCCGCTCCCTTTCAGCTGCCCCTCAGGCCCAGCCGATTCTTTGTCTTTTTAAGCACCTAAGAAGTACCAACGATCAAGGCTTCTCTCAGCTAAATGGGGAAAAATTCCACTGGCTGAGAAAGAACACAAAAAGGACACCTAACCCCCAACAGGAAGATAACTAACATATTTCTTCTTCTTTTCCTAACATTTTCAGTTAAGCTGTACTGACTTGGATGAGCCACTGAAGAAGGAAGTGCAGAAACTGAAAGAAATGAGGGAACGTAGCAGACCCACAGCAGGTAATTTCCTTTTTTCTTCTCTCCACTTTCTAGGACAGTCCAGAATTTACTTTTTCTCATATTAAATTTGCTCCCAGGTTGTGACAGCTTTTGTCTCGATCTTACCTGTGTGAGGTGGTGAGACCAGACAACTGGAATTAAACTCAGCAGTTTTCCTTGTACTGGTGTTATAAAAGGATCATATTGATATCCATGTCTAAATCAATAGTCATTATAGCTATATATCCTATTTTCAGGATAAGAACTGAAAATGTCTATGAACAGTCTCCCAGCTTTCTCTTTTCTACCACTCAAGGACTGCTTGAGTCATTATTTTTGTCAGGTATTATTTAAACTTGATTTTTAGGCAGCACCAAGGTCCAAGGCTTAAGAAATTATGGTTATTAGTTCTCTTTTTTTGTCTACCGTCAGTGGTTTGGTTTATGGTTGGTTGTTGTTTTTTGTGTGTCAGAGTTCTTGTCTTATTACTGCAGTCTAGATGGAAGCAGCAATGGGAATAGTGCCTGCCTGGGGAGGAGGTAGAGGAAGTAGAATTTCTAAATTCCAGATGAGTTTTTCCTTCCCGTTAAAGGTGTCCCCTGAGTCTGTGTTCTTCATTCCCTCTGATTTTTAGTAGCTCCAGTGGTCACCCCAGAGGAAGAGTGGGAAGCAATGCTGCCAGAAGTTAGGGCTGCCACAGAGCAGCTCTTTCAACCACTGCAGGAAGGGGAAGAGGAGGTGCTGGAAGTTGAAGAAACAGTGGAGAGGACAGTGGAGCAAATCACTGAGCTGTTGAAGAAGCTGAATTACAAGTAAGAAGGCTCTGTAATTAGACACTGTTTATCCCAAGGGGTGATTTCCAGTAATATTACTCTGTAGGAAGAGATTGACATGGGCACCTAGCACAAGATGCTGGTAGGAGCTGCTTTCTCAGGTGTTCAGGGCAAAATTGTATGGTTTCCCTTGTGTTCTGCTCTGATGTGTTGCTGATACTCTCTTGGGCAATGTCATTGTCCAGGAGTGCAGCCCGCCTTACGCAGAAGGCCCTATGTCACTTCCAGGGAAAGGAACCTTTCATTGACACTGGAGAGGAAAATGAGGAGGCAACAATCCTGGGTGTTCTGAAGAGACTTTACACAGGTAACTATATCACTCCATCTGTTCCCTAAGTCCAAGATAATGCCAGAGCCAGACTAAAACCCTCTGGAATGCTGTCCCTCCTCCTAATGCGTGGGGTTCAGTCTGTATGTACTTCACAGCTCACAGAGCTGCAGCATCTCTGCATTGTTTGTTCATCTAGTACCTTAGCATTTTATCTGTATCATGTTGATCTTTATGTCTGGTTGGAACAGTTCCGTGGTCCCAGTGCATTTCTGGTGCTTTAACTCAGGTAATATCTGAGGGGAGTGAAACCAGTGTTGCCACTTCTGCCCTGTCTGAATTTGTCAGTAGTTCTGCTTCCTTTACAGGTGGTGGTACATAATTAGCAGCCTTGACCAATTATCTGGTTCAAGCAAAGTCTTCATTATCTGGGGCTTGAACCTATGGGTATATTTTCAAGACTTCACATACTTTATGTTTGGTGTTTGTTTCAGCATAAAGTTGCTTAGCCAATCACATTGAGCATATTTCTGTTGGAAGTCTATTGTCTAAAAATCTTAACTTTGTCAACTCTCCACACTTGCAAAATCTTTGCTAGGGTGTAGTAGTGTTTGCCTTTTCCCTGATTCTCTTTTAGGGCCCTCATCTATTTTTGGGGAATTATGCAGTTCAGATTAACCCCATCAGCATTTTAATGGAGTTTACCCCAACTGGACCATGCCTTTCTATATCCTTATACCAAGCTGACATGTCTCTGGAGCATCACACTGCAGTACTGGAACTTGCTCCACAGCATGCTGAGATTTTATAGCTAGGTCTGATGGCAGAATTTGGATTTTTGTATCCTGTCTATCAGAAGGTGTCACTGTGGGATGGGGAGAGGAGGGGAAAAATGTCCTGAACCATGCCTGTTTTTCTTGCATCTTCATTACTGCTCACTAACAAGTGTGCTGTGTAGGTTCATGCCCAGGTGAGAACAGTGAGGATCCTCCATGTGACAACAGCAGTGATAAGATTGAAGAAGTTGTACAGGAAGAGCAGTCTCCAACAGAGCTGGTCAAACAGGAGATGTTGGTGCAGTACCTGCAAGATGCTTACAACTTCTCAATGAAAATCACAGAAGCTCTGAACCTGATCAGCAAGATGATGTATGAAAACTCTGTCTCAGGTATGTGAAATAACCATGGGGCCCTTTTTTCCCCATTCAGCATGTCTAGATCTTTCCTTGCTTGAGAGAAAATGTTGGAGTGGTAGAGCTCCAGGAGAAGGAGAAAAGATTGAAGGAGCTGCTCTTCATTGAGCAGATGTCAAAGACAGTTCCAGTGTATTGGAAAAGCAAGCACCATCAAAGTGAATGTCATGAAGGGGTTGAATAGGGCATGAACAAGCTTTTTAGGAATCAATTTTTTTAAATACCAAGGTAGAAAAAGTAATTTTTTGAAATGAGAAAATCCAGCTAGGTGACCAAAGTGGGTTCTCTTGTGGAATCTACCCTGCCTCCTGTGGAGAGGGCTGGATGCTCATTTTCTCAGCTGAGGTTCTCCCAAAGTAAGCCTGGCCAGTGTAGCTGGGTTTGGTTAGGTGTTCAGTGCCCTGACAGAGCTTCAGCTCTTAAGCTGGCCACAGGAGGGGAACTAGGCAGCTGGTCTCACCTAACTCACCTTTCTTCAAACTTCATTCTTTGATTAAACATGAGCCTGATCAACAGGTTCTGTGGCCTGGTCTTCTTCAGTGCCCTAGAGAAAGATGGTGAACAGAAAGTCTTTGAGTTAATTCAGCTGTTCATATTTAATATTAGAACTACTGTAATCACTTAAGACTTTTTTTGTAGTGTTTATCAGACATTGGAATTTCCAGGGGATGAGGGGCACAACTCCTGTTCCCATCCTCTCCAGAATCCACTTGAAGAGATCTGGGGTATGGATAGGTGTGGGCACTGCAGTGCCCTAGACTTCATGCAAACACTTCTGAGGCTTCATCTTTGCTGAGGGCTCATGTTACTTGTGATAAATGTGGGCCATTAGCTATTTGCACACACGAAAATGAGCTCCTAGGTTCAGTGTCTTTACAGGTCCTTTGAAGTTCAAGGCCAAGAAATTGCCCTACCTGGTACTTAAAGCTGGGGTTTGATTGTGGGGGTGTTTTTTTAATGGATGCACAAATTTTAATAACTTTTCATCTCGCTGTTGTCCTGTGCTGTCGTATAAGAAAGGCAAATTCAGTGTCTGAAGAGCCAAGGTGTTTTGAGACATTGTCTCTATTTGGAGAGAGTATGCTGCTGGATAAGGGACTAAAGGATGTGTGTGCTCAGATTTAGCCCTTTTTTAAATTAAAGATTAAATATTTGAAGATTTAATTATTTTTTTTGTATTCTGGTGTGACTGGGAGCAAGGAAAGCATACCAGCTCACCTGTTAGATGTTCTTAATTCTGATTTGTAAGGGCTTATACTGATAAAATCTCTTACTTAACCAGATGTCAGACTCTATGAACTGTTTGTTGTACAACTCCTCTGATCACTGCTGTGGATGTCTTGTGATGCTGTCTAGTTCAGTGGGGGTTTTTTTGTCTTATGAGAAGACTGGGCAGTAGTCAAGCTGGAACCAAACACAGTATTCCTTACCCTATTTGTACATCAAATAGCTCTGGTTATAGCATTGCACTCGGGCTTATATTCAGCTCTCTGTTGTGACTCAGATCTTTTTTCCCAAAGCTACTGTTTCCCAGAAGTGAATTTTGTTCTTTCTCAAAGGTAGTCTCTGAGCTCTTCTTCTAACTGTATCATGTCAGATTTGGCTGTACTATTGTTAATTTGTGTCTCTTTTCTGGGACATCTGCATCTTTGTACTAGTGATCCCATTCTGACTCAAGCCCTCTGCAGACAGTAGCAGTGATCTCTAGATGCTTACAGAGCTTGCTGTGAGACCAGTTCTCCTGTGAATTTGTTTTAATGGCCTCTCTAATGGGAACTGGTGAAGAACTGCATTATCACAACTGTTCTCTTTGCAGTGGTGCAGGAAGCCATTGAGTTCTTCGTGACAGTCTCACAGTTTGGTGTGCCCCAGGCACTGCTTGGAGTCCGCAGGATGCTGCCCCTCATATGGTCAAAGGAGCCTGGAATTAAGGAGGCCGTGCTGAATGCCTACAGACAGCTCTATCTGAGCCCCAGCAAGGATTCTGAGAGGTATGGATCTTCCTAATCATTTTTTTTTTCCTTTCCCTCCTCTCATCCTCTTTTTGCTGTTGGGAATGGGATATGGATAAGAAGAGAACAGAGTTGGCATGCTTCATGCTGAGCTGAAATGTAAAGTTATTATCTGAGTATCCTAGTCTTCCTGCAGGACCTACTGCTGAGCTTCTGCTCTTGGTTTGTCATAGAGCTCATGTGTAGGAAATTCATGCAGCAAAACTCTGTGAAACCGTGAGAAGCAGATGCTGAGAATTTCTTGAAGTTAAACTGATTTATTATTTAGTATTTTTAGCATTAGTATTTATTGTTCTCATAAATTTCACTTTCATACTAAGCATTGCCTAAATAGTCTGGGTAGGGTCCCTATCTGGTAGGGAACAAGAAGTGTTAATTATGAATGGTTCCCCTTTCAGCAGAGTTCTTGATTGGCAACAGTGAATTTCAGCCCGTTAGGAGTCAACTGTTGATATGGAGTCATCCCATGTCCAGGAGTGAGTTTCTTATAACTGTAGTTGTTCATCCTGCTGGGATAATAAGAGGAACAGTGTGGTCTAAAGTTGAAACTATATTTCTGTTACCAAAGCTCAGGATTTTTTGCTGACAAGTCATACATGCTTGATCACATATAGGCCTTCTACTTCTGATGCACACAACACATTCCCCATTTCTTTATCCTTCACACTAAACAAGGTTAGTTCTTATTTGGGTGCTTTCACATGTATTTGTATTTCAGTCAGACCAATCTTAAATATTTTTTCTAACAATTTCTAAATGTCTTAGATAGGAGGATGTTAAAAGGTCTTTATTTCTTATCCTTCTTGAGGACTTGGTGGTGGGAGCTGGCTACCACTTGCAAGTTTGTTTCTTCCATACTAGAGAAGAGCTGTGTCTCTTTTCTGCTGTGGCACTTGTCCTTTTTTAGTGCTTACCCACTTGTAAATCCTGTTGGATACTTGTACAATAAGATAAGTGTGATCCCTGGTGAGATGCACCGTAACTCACTCTCATTTGTACCATCAGCACAGTAAAGAGCACCTGCAGCTTCTTATTTCTTCCTGATAATATTGCCTGGAGACAGCACTTCTACAGTTTGTGCTCTGTCCTCATTTGTTCGTGGAGACATTTTCAGTTTCTAGGGAATTGTACTTTAACTTGTGCTTGAGAATAAACTGGGAAGTGTCTGCCTAGTGCCTCTGACTGGATCTTTGAGTGTGTAAAGTAGTGGACTTCTAAATCCTCATCATGGTCATTGGCACTTGGGTGACTTCAAGAAGTCAGGCTTGTGGGAGTTTTCCAGATCCTGTGGATCATCTCTGTTATCCAACAGACATTTTCAGCTCTTTCAATGGGGCAGTAATTGTGACAGTTGCGTTTTCTTTACCTTTTAATTTTTTCTTGTTTTATTATTTTTCCCCTTTCAAAGGGCCAAGGCGCAGGCCCTGGTGCATTCTCTCTCTCTTATCATGGTGGATGCATCACTGGGAACGATACAGTGCTTAGAGGAAATAGTGAGTATTTGCCTTGCCTAGGTTTGGATTGTGTATCTTTTTTATTATTATTTAGTTCATTCTCCTTTGCCTGTCCCTTGCATTCCTTCTGCAGATCTCAGAGTTTGTGCAGAAAGATGAAATAAAGCCTGCTGTGACCCAGCTGCTTTGGGAGCGATTCACGGAAAAATCTCCATGCTCATCTCTCGAACGCCGCGCTGCTGTGATGCTGCTGGGGATGATGGCACGGTGAGCCTGGGGCTGGGTCAAAGCCTGTGAGTGGAAGGATGTAAAGGGAGTCGATTTTTATTGAAGAACTGTGGGTGCTGCATCAGCTGACTCTCTGGTTCCAGCTTCAAATATAGTATCCCTATCGTGGGGTGATGAAGCCTGGAACTAAACGTGGTTGTGCTGGATCCCACCAGCACGGCCTCTGAATGATTTTGATGAGATTCTTTTCCTTGTGTGACTGCCCATCCCTTCCCAGAATTTACAGTGTTACAACTCTGCAGCTTTGTCTGTGTTTGGATAAGAGTAGTGAGAAGCTGCTGAGTAGAGATGTCTGGAGCCTTTAGCATGAAGAAAAATGAATCTGTTTCACTTTCTGGGGGTAAAAAAACCCGTATCTGCACTAAAAGGTTTTCACTTCCTCAATTTCCCAGCCCAGTAACCCTTTGGCATTCAACTTACCTGCTCTTCTTGCTGTTCTTACTTCAGTCCTTCATTAGTCAGAAACAGGCCTGCATAATGATGATCCTGAAGTTCTTTCACGGGCAGAAAGGGGAATGGGTAGATGTGGATTTGGGATTGGCTTTTTCTGGATAATGTTGGTTTGTTTCCCACAGTAGGGGAAGGAATGGTATATGTCACAAATTCTGAACTCCTTTCCTACTTTCCAACATTTTTGTTTTTCTTACCCCTGTAAGTTTTAGTCCTTTCTGATAGGAAAGAAGAGTCAACAGTCTTCTTTCTTTACAAAGAAGGTGTGCCCACTGTTGATCACTTTGGAGAAACTCATCTCCTAGTGGAGAGTGGATTACACTGGCTTCTGTGGAATATTGCTTGCTGCTCCTCTAGCTGTATCTTGAGTCTTTTGGATGGATTTTATTTCTTCCCCTCTTATTCAAACCACTCTCTTCCACAAGGCACAAGGAGTATTTCTTTTGATTATCCATGCTTCTATAAACTTTCAGCAGCACCTCATGTGATATTTCTATCCCTTCCACAGAGGAAAGCCAGAGATCATAGGTAGCAACCTGGACATCTTGGTGACAGTGGGGCTGTCTGAGAAGGCATGTGAAGACTACAGGCTGCCTCAAGAAGTATGCAATGTTATTTCCAAGCTTTCTGGTAACCCTAAGGTAAGGCTCTGGGTTTGTCCTTGAGGTCATCCAGAAACAAAGAAAGGGGGAAAATTATTTGTGTGGAAGAAGAGAGAGAGGTAATTAAAATTTTACAGATTTTGAAATTAAGTAGGTTGAGACCATTCAGCAGCGCTGTCTGGAAAGTTTAACACACATCAGTGAACATGTAATAAAATAATTTTCATTAGGTAACAGGCTGAATTCAATTAGTAAAGAGTTCAGTGCACAAGAAAATATGTTTTCCTTTCAATTCTCTTCTTCAGACTCCCAATTCTAAACTGATTTGTGTTTTCTCAACCATGAAGCCCTTTCCTCTACTCTTGTTTTCTGGTGGTGTGATTCTTTTGCCCTCCCTATTAATTGATATTCAGGAGTTGTCAGCTGTACTGCAGAATATAAAACATGAAAGATTTTCAAACCTGTCCATGTTGTACTTAGAAAAACACGATGATGGCTTCTTTCCCTGGGAAACAATTCATACTTTTGTTTTTTCAATGCACTTGGAAAAAAATCTGGTTTTTTGACTCAGTCATTTGGGGCATTTTGGTTCAGGAGTTCTATCGCAAAAGCAGTCCTCCATCACAGAGCAGCATCATTCTGTGACAGCCCCTTCCACTGGGGATGTTGCTACATGAACTTCATGAGTTAACAATGTTCTTAAATGTTTTAAAGATGGCTGCAATTCAATTTTTGGTTGACTTAAGTCTGCAGTTACCTTGTATGTGGAAAGGGATGAACTGAAGATATTGGCTGGCAGTAGCTCAGGGACTGAATGACTGCCAGAAGCTCTTCTGCCCCCCTGCCATCCTCCCAACCAGAAATTTGGTACAGAGAACAGGATTGTGGTGAATCAGGAATTCTTGTCTCTAGCTACTGAGAGCTGGTAAATCATCAAGTAAATTCTGTTTTGTTCAAGGGTATATTTGTCAGGCAGACACAGGCACTGGGACAGGTGTTGTCATACTTGGTTTAGTAGTTCTCTAGGTTACCTCATTCCCAACCTAAAAGGTGGTGTGACTGATACAGGATATATGCAATAACCTAAGTGTGAGGTGGTCATGGATCCAGGCTTATCCCATGCTGTTTCCACTGATGGTATTTTGCTTTCAAACAAACCCATATGGTCCTGGAGTACCCCAAGGCAAGTTGACTTACTGTTGATGACTCTAATATGCTCCAGAGGTTTCCCTCTTCATTCATTGCAGAGAGCGAGTAAAGAGATTTTAAAATTAATTCTTTTGACATTTCAAAAGAATTATTTTTGATTTAGGTTGAGATGGTGGAACTGCCTGGGTTGGCCTGGGATCATCATTTGGCCAGGCTTTAATTCAATCAGTGTAGTCACCATGCTGTCCAAGTGACAGTAATGTCCCTGCTGCATGTTTAGCTGCAGAGCAGTTCTGCATGTCCCTGGCATGGGTTTGATTAACGTTGTGTATGCAGGAAGGCTAAATACTGGGAAAGGCATGGGGGGATCTCATGTGCTGCTCCCACTGGAGTAACTCACCTGCTGTCTCTGCAGGCAGCACTGGAGAAGAACGGTGCCCCTTTTCGACTGCCACAGAACCACATGCTCTTTGGTTGCCTGAGTGAGACTGTGAGTAAAGGTGAGCCCAGGTCAGCAGGAGGTTTGGAGGAGATGGGGTTGGGCCTCAACACTGTCTGTGTTATCATTGGTGTGTGTGGGTACATGGCTCCCTCTTCTCACCAGGCTTTGCCCGGCCAAGCAGTCACTGGATCCCTTTCATGGAGGCAGCTGTAACACTCATCTACCAGCTGGCAGAAGGGGCAGAGGAGATCTGTGCTGACATCCTGCATGTGTGCAGTCAGCAAGCTCTTGAGAAGATGCAGGAGGCTGATGAGCAGAAAGCTGGTGAGGAAAAAAGCTGATGAAGGAAATCTGTACCTATGGTTTCCAGTGCTGCTTTGGGTAATCTTGAGTTAAGTGCAGGAGAGTAGAGCTGAGGGGCTGGTGGAAGTGTTGGCATGGGAGGACACGAGTGGAGGAGATGGATTATATGGTGAGCCTTGGCACTAACTAACAACACTGAACTGTGGCCATTTTTCTCTTTTAGATGCAGGGGATGCTCCATGCAGAGTCTCTGATGGTGCTGGCAGTCTGCCCACATTTCTGCTGCTGCACCTGGTATCCCTTGTGGGACAGGTGGCACTGCAGCAGGTAGCATATTTGGAAGTGTCGGTGAGTGCAGAGCTACGCAGACGCCGTATCCTGAAAGAGGAGAAGACCAAGAAGCAATCTGACACCAGCACAAAGAAGCAGAGAGCCCAGGTGAGAACCAAGGAGTTTTTTCCAATGGGAAGCTCTTCAAGTGTCCCAGCAACAGCAAACTTCTGGAGAATGAAATCCTGAGGTTGCATGAGGCACAGGGCAATGTGTGCTTCAGGAGAAGAAACAGGCACATATTGGCCAGGATTGACAGGGAGAGCTGAGGTCCTTGAATGACCTGATTCACTAAAACTCCTACACTGGTCTTGAGTTTTGAAGAGGCAGAGAGGAGGGAGTGAAGGATGATGTCCTGGCCATGCCTATCCTTCTGCTTCAGGCAAACATTCCCCTTTTACTCATCGTCTTCTTTGTTACCAGTGCAATCTTTTGCAGCTGATGCAGTAGTGGTGAAGAACATCCATTTGTGTTGGAAAAAGTCTTCCTAGAACCCCAGTCCAGAAGATCTGAGAGTCCTATCCTCTGTTAGGTAGAAATGCAGTTTTAACAGTAGTCTTTCTAATGTGATTTGGATGCTACCAATGCCCTATTTGGTTAGGTCTGTCTTGGAATGTTTTCCAGAGTGTAGTGACTTTTATGGGTAAGAACAGAGAAAAATGTGTCTATCTAGGTATCCAGTCTCTATTAGATGCTTATACTGCCGAGTCTACAGGCAAATTTGTAGTTCATTTCCTCATCTACCTGTTTATCAGTGTCACTACGATTTTCCACACAGGAGGAGGTTATTATGAGATTTTTTAAAAAGTAGCAGTTAGATACAGATTTGGTCCCCATTGCAATGCCTATGTCTCCTTTCTTCCCTTGTGTTGCTTTTCATTTCCTATAAGGTTTTCTATAATCTTGCTCACAAAACCAGCAATTCAAAGGCTACTTTGAGCTTCTTGCTATTAGTATTTGAATGTCTCTCAAGTTGTGCAGGACTCACACACTGATGCTGGATATCTCCTAGGTCTGTTTTATCTTAGTAGTGTCAGTAATTTAAGCTTTCTTTACATTCTGGGCTTCTCATTACGAGAGAGACATGGAGCAGGTGGAGGGCAATAAAGATGATTAAGGGACTGGAATATATCTCTTAGAAGGAAAGGCTGAGGATGCTGGGCCTCTTATAAGCCCCAAGACTGAGAGGGGTCCTCATCAGTGTCTGTAAATATTTGAAGAGGGGGTGCCAAGAAGATGGAGCCAGACTGTTCTTGGTGGTGCCAAGCACTATGACATGAGGCAGTGGGCAGAAACTGATGCACAGGAAGTTCCAGCTGAATATGAAGATGAACTTCTTTACTGTAGGGGTGACCAAGCACTAGAACAGGTTGCCCAGAGAGGTTGTGGAATCTCTCTCACCTGAGATACTTAAGAACCATCTGGACACAATCCTGTGCAATGTGTGTTCTAGGAAGACCCTGCTGGAGCAGGAAGGCTGGACCTGATGACCCACTGTGGTCCCTTCAGCCTAACTTTGTGCTCCTGTGACTGGTTTTCTGTGGCATGTAGACTGGCAAACCCTTTACAGCTTCATTCAGTTCTTTGGGGAAAGTTGGTTATCAGGCTCTGTGTCAATCTGTTCTCTAGTTGTGCAGCTGGTAACATGCATATACCTTACACCTGAGAGAAGGGAATCCTGTAAAGAAAGAGGCTATTGTTGCCTGACATCTTTCTTACAGTCTCCTCTCTTCACAGAGCATGGGGAACGAGTCCACTATTGAGGAGGAGCTGGGCCTTGTGGGAGCCACGGCTGATGACACCGAGGCCGAGCTCATCCGCAGTATTTGTGAGACAGAACTTCTAGATGGTAAGTGTGGCTGCCACCAAGGAATCCTGGCTGTCTGCCTGTGTGAAAGAGGAGGTACAGTGGGAAACAGGTCCTGAAGGAAGAAGGCTGTTTCCTTTGGAAGGAAGCACTGTAATTTTCCACGGTGTCATTTTCCATGTAGGCTGTCTGTTTCTCAGTTCTGCCTTTCTGGAGGTGGTTGCTCAGTGGTGAAAGTGAGTCAAGCGGGAACTAGTTTGCAGCAGCTCTGGAATAAATGGAGTAATTGTTCTTAAAGCAGGATGGACAAACAGTGCTCTCATGCCCACTGTCTTTATCTCCACTCTCCAGAGAAGCACCTGTTCTCTGCCTTCGTTCCACTGGTGCTGAAGATCTGCAACAACCCTGGACTCTACAGTGACTCGGCGCTGTCAGCTGCCGCAGCCCTCACTCTTGGCAAACTCTGCATGATTAGGTACTGCTGAGCCACGCCAGAGTTCTTTTCCTAGCCTTCCTAGTAATAAAGCACAAGCAAATGTTGCAATTCATTTCCCAAGGAAAGAACAAACACAAAAGAGTGTTCACAGATCGCTCTTATTTAAACTGGTTTATTTCTCTGTTCTCTGAGAGATGGAATTTTGATATCCATCCCTTCTTTCCTGTACCGTGTCTTGTTAGCTCGGAGTTCTGTGACTCCCAGTTGCGTCTGCTGTTCACAATGATGGAGAAGTCCACCCTGCCTGGTGTGAGATCCAACCTCATTATTGCAGCAGGAGATCTAGCCATCCGCTTCCCCAACCTGGTGGAGCCTTGGACATCACATCTCTATGCCAGGTAATGCTACACTCATTGTTGGGAGAGCACATGTGATGAAAACCCTGTGGAAGGGTGACACTAGGCCTCCAGAAGGTGAGAATGACCCAGGAAAGCAAATCTGAAGATGCTGGTGCAGGGAGACAGCTTTGGGCTGTCATGAGTACCAATAATTCAAAGATATTCCCTTGCTGCTTTCTGCAGCAGTAACTGTTTGCTCCTGTCAGGTTGCGGGACCCCTGCCCAAGTGTGAGGCAGACGGCTGGGCTAGTGATGACTCACCTCATCCTCAAAGACATGGTAAAGGTGAAGGGCCAAGTGAGTGAAATGGCAACTCTGCTTATAGACCCAGAGGAAGAAATTGTGGCAGTGGCTCAGAACTTCTTCGGTGAACTCGCCAACAAGGCAAGTGGATGCTCAGGGACCTTATTTCACAAGAGCAGGGAAGCGCTGTTAGAGGCTAGATCAATTACTTGAGTCCTGGAGTAGGTGTGTTAATGGTGTAGAGCCATTGGTCTGTCTCTCTGTGGACTAAATAAGGGTAATTAAAAGCAATTCTGCAATATAAGTTTTGCTTCATCCCTGCCTGATGTTGCTGAATTTGACCTCATCCATTCACACTGGAAGGCAGGCTCCAAACCACTGCCTTTTCCCTTTTCATTCTTGTGTATGTCTGGCACAGGGTTAGGAACAGTTTTCTGCAGCTCACCTTTAGGCCTTGCAGTTACAGCTCAGGCAGTGCACCTTCTCTGAAATCTTTCTGAGTTGTTCTTTGCTGTGGGACACTGAGGTACTTAAATTGTAGCAGTTTCTGCCTAAGCAGGTAAGAACAGGGGCAGTATTACCCCCAGTACACTGTTCATTCCATGTGCAGCCTCACATGGACCCTTCAGTGTCTGAGATTTACTGCCTGAGAGGCTGCAATGACACTGGGGCTTTTTTGTCTTTGTTTTGCCAAAGCAGAGCTGGCTACCCAACTGCACTGACTTCCTATCTCTGCAGTGTGTATCACAAAGCTGTGTAAAAGCAGTGGGAAAGAGAATATGGATTGGACCTTTTCAGGCAAGATGGGAAGCAGTTCCATGAACTGAAGGGCAGCTTCCTTTATCAGGAAGCTTTTTTGTTGGGTTATGATATGGTTGGAAGGCAAAAAAACTGCATCCAAGTATGCCAAAGAGCAGAGCTGGGGTGCAGTTTGTAGGTTGGCTGGGATTTTTACCCCTAGCCAAATAGTCCTGCATAGGTTTGGCTGGCTGTGCACAGCATGTTTCAAAAAACTGCTATTTTCAGTCAGTAGATTTGAGGTGGAGAGAAAGGAGGTTGTTCTAAGTGGGCAGCTTATTTGGCTTGACTCAAATTATCTTTTACAGTTTTGTATCTAATGTAGAAACTTCTGTTCTGCATAGGGTAATGCTGTCTATAACCTGCTTCCAGACATCATCAGTCATCTCTCAGATCCTAACAGCAGCATAGAGGAGGAATCCTTCCACACCATTATGAGGTATTCTGAGGTTAAATAAATCTCTTGTTCCCAGGACATGTTTGTGCAAAGGGGATGCTATATCAAGGGAAGAAAAATTACACTGACATGCACAAAATGCTTTTTCAGTTGTTCTCTTTGATCTGACTTTGGTCTGTACTGGAAATGCTGAGGGGAATTGATTTTAAAGCCACATAGTTGGGGGTGAGAAGAGACTCTACAAAGAGTAATCACTAACTCAAAATTACTTTCTCTCTAGAAAAAGAAAATAGTTGGTTTTATGCCTGGGAACATAGATAGGCAACATAAGGAAAACACAACAGGTTTTAAAGACTGCTGCCTTTGTCATTTTGGTGGCTACTGGAGTTTTGTAAGCAGTTTTAGTAAAGCTGTAATTACAGTAACAGGTTTGGGTCTGGGGTGGCTTTCTGGTGGTTTGTTTTGTGGGGTTTTTTGTTGCTGTTGTTTGGGTTTGGGTTTTTTTCAAGAAAGCCTGACTGGAGTATAGAAATAGTGGAATATTTCCAATTATTGGTTGCTCATAGACAGCACTAATAATGTCTGTATTGGTAAAGTACAGACATTTTCTTCTCGTTTCTGAAACTTAACCACATGGGGGCTTTTATGAATCCCTATGGATTATAGAAGGGGGTGTTAGACAAAAGTATTGCTGTTGCTGAAGAGAAGAACAATAAAATCTGTGATTTTTCAGCTAGTCTTTCTGTCTTATGAGAATCCAGTGCGTTTAGGAAGAGGGCTGGGGATTTTGGATAGGTAGGAATTGCAAGACACAGAAAAGGTCTATTAGTGAGGGTGTAATGAGACTGAAATTAATTTATGGTGGCAAAAGTAGATGGATTTCTTGCTTCAGCTTTAATTAAGGAGGGCAGTGTGAAATACTGGAATAATAACTTGTGGCTGCTGACAGCACACGTAAAAGTGGAAGTTAATGACTGAAGTGGAGCAAACCATCACAGGGAGATGAGGCAGTCTGTAGAAAAAGTCCAAATAATTTTGGAATTTTCAGTATTGTTTTTAATTAATATCAAACTGGAGGTATTACCACAGACATAGAGCATAATAAGTGTAGCAGTTGCATTAAAGTGTGATTGATAGGGTTAAGACAGGTCTAAGATGGACTTTAGACTTCCAGCAATGTACATGGAGAGAACTGGAGGTGTCTGGCAAGTAAGAGAATAGGCTGTATTGATTTAACAATGTGTAGACAGTATCAAATTAGTGTAAGGATAATTAATTTTGAAGACCTGATCATCAGATACACACACACACACACATATCAGAACACACCACATATCCTTTAAATAGGAAAAGAAGAGAATTGGTAGTTGAAACTGAACTATTTCCCCATGCAGCATTATATGAAATGCTTACATTGTGGAGGGGATCAGGTTTGACTTGGAAACCATGGTGGACAAAAGCACAGGCTAGGAATGAAGCAGTGCCTTATATTCCTGGGCTGTTTAAAAAACTGGAGAATAGGGAGGTGTAAAAAAGAAAGGCTAGTGGGGGGACCATCACTTTTAAACTACTAACTTTGGAGAGTGAGAGAGTTACAGTAATAAAAGCTGAGATGAAAACTAGCAGAGCAAACTATAATGTTGAATGTTTAGAAGTTATTTAACCTCTTCTTTAAAGGTATGGCTAAAGTTAGAGGTGCATTCCACTTCCTGCTTTAGTGGCTCAGTTTTGTCTGGTAGGGGGGAGCATTGGCAGTTCTGGTGAAACCTTGCCTGAAGTGCTGCCACAGTTCTGGTCACTTAAGTTAAAGATGAATTGATGCTGGAACAAATACAAAGGGAGGACTCTTGAGAATACTGCCTCTGTTATGTATCTTAGAAAAGCAGCTCGCTAGACATAAAAAAGACTGAACAAGGAAGTGTTTTAGAACAATTATATCAAGGCCAGTGGCAACCTGACTGAGCTAAAGTTAACAGAAATGTTGGTACAAGTAAAAGGGAGAGCAGCAGGACCATCTTAATAAATAGAAGTTATTCAGTGATTTCTAAGAGGACATAGTGCAAAATGCACAAGTACTTAACTGTGCTAAAGTCCAGGTGTCTCTGTTTCTCAAGAAGCTAAGGGAAAATGGATTAGGTTAGCATTTAAGTTCTGTTAGGCTTTGTTCCCATTTTAGTGCAAAGTAGTGCTCACTTTTGTATTAATCCAAAATGCAACAACACACTTTCAGCAAAATCAGTAGTGAAAAAGTTACAGGTATGGTTTTGAGGTGGGAGAACACTGCCACAGTGCTCCCCTCAAGGTTTGCTTGTCACACAAACTAGTCTGTCAGTGCAACTTGTGAGGAGATTTTCTGGAGGTGCTGTTCTTAAAACTGGATGGAAGGAGCAGATAAGAAGTCAGCACTGCTGCCTTTTCAGCACCCCTCCTACCTGAAATGGGGATTCTTCTGTGGGCTCTAATCTTTTGCCCTTTTTTCCCCTTGCAGACATCTGTTCTCATATATTACAAAAGACAGACAAACAGAGAGCTTGGTGGAGAAACTTTGTCAGAGATTCCGGACTGCCAGGTGGGTTGTAGCCTGAATTTTCCTGCCAAGCACTTCTACTTCTCAGGATTTTTCAGAAGAAATGAGCTTGTATGTGGTGGTTGTAAAATGTTCCCATTATATTCTTCACATGGCAAAGTGACAAATGCAAGGTAACTTGGTTCAGGTCCCTCCCTTTTTAACTACTTTCTCCTAAAAATATATGAATACTTATAAATTAAGGTTTCTGGTTTTATTATGCAGTGATTGACCCCCTCTTCCTTCCTTTCTTAAGGAAAAAGTTTTGTGATAGTCTAGCTCTGCATTGTAGCTGAGCAAGGAGACATGCCACGTGTGGATATTACATACCTTTGTGATCCTTCTTCACAGGTTGCTTCCCTTGCAGCTCAGCTAGGAAATTAGTGTGTTCATCTGAGAAGTTGGGATCTCTCCAGCTCTCCTGTCTGGGGTGATCTCAACTATCAAGCTGATATTGGCCTGTCCTTGCTCTGTGTGTGTGGGTTGCTCAGTACCAAGTCTATGCCTGGGACTCTGTTTTGGTGGTTATAATAATAATAATAATTAGTAGTAGTAGTAGTAGTAGTAGTAGTATTTTACCTACAGGATTGTGGCACCATAGACTTTGGCTTTTGCTCTGCTCCATCTCCAAGATGTGCATACCTTGCTTGTTCATTGCTGATTACAGAGCATAGAGTGCAGGACCCACCATTTTTCTTTCTGGATTTTGGGGGTTTTTTTGCTGTTTTTCCCCCGCTCCCCAAGCTGTAACTTCACTGACCCAGGCGTACACTTTTGTTTCCTTCCAAGAAGAATAGTAACAGAAATTTATCTTCTTCCCTGTCATGTACTTCCAGTGAGATATTTTCATGTTAATTTCCACTGGCTTTGGTGTACCCTGCTTTCCTCCATTCCTGTGGTTTTTCATCTCCATTGTTGTGGTTTTGCCCTTGAGATTTAAGCTGTCTGCTTATCTTGGCCGTTTGTGCACAGTGCCTGGGCATGTGACCTGCTCAGCTGCCTCAGGGAGTTGCATATTTCCCAAAATATTTGGATTTTGTTTCCTGAGCAAGAGTGGAGAGTGGTCCCTCTCTCCAAAGTTGCCTCCCAGGAGCACTGGTGAGCTCTTCACACCACATTTGTAAATAGCCATCTGTGTATAAGTTGTGTCTTGCCTTTAGTAGAATGTCCTGGTATTTCTGTACCACAAAGGTTATCAGCTTGGTCCACATTCGTGGTACTGCTAGAGCAAGACTCTCACTCCAGGCTAAAACAGGAGCTTATCAGAAGAGATTTTTGCAGCCACCATCACCCTCCTCAGCATTTCTGGAGTTCTAAACACAGCAACTTGCCAGGTGTCATTCAGACTGTAAAGGTGGAAACACCTGGATGCTGTGGCTTTGTTCTCCGTCTGTCTGGGTTTGAGCAGAGCATCCTGAGACAGCATGTACTGGACAGACTTGAGGCCCTCACTCTGTGTATATTAAAAACAGGGGCTTTGGCCTTGCTTTTCCCCTCCTGTTCCATCACAGTGATCTACATTAGGGAATGTTAGTTTGTGCTTTTTTCTTTGCCTTTGGTTTTATTCCAGTAACTTTTGCTGGAATTTGAATGTAGTTCTTCTCTGATAGAGCATTTGTTATTTGTTGGCTTTATTATTTAATGAATATGACCTTCTTTATGTAACTAACCAGGAAAAGGAGAGAGAACTTAAAATACAGCTTCTGCTTGAGATCATCTTAAACATGCAAAAATGAACAGCCAGGAGGGTTTGTTATGTGGTTGAAATAAGGCCCTTCAAGAGGAGTACTGACCTCACTGAGTCTTTTCCTCCTGGTCAGCAATAACTTCTTAACTTAAGAAAAGTGACTGTGTTCTTGAGCAGTGGAGCCTTCGTGTTTTTCTGACAAGCAAAAGTCAGTGTCATGGAATACAGAGGTGGTTATGTGTGGTATGGCACAGCAGCACCCTAGCACTGACCTGTAACACAGCAACCTGAATCTCATGGTTCTCCAGGGCAGAAGCACCTGCAGGAAGTGCTGGTAGTTCTGTGTGAAATGTGCTCATCCTCACACCCCTTTTTGTTGGAGCTAATGGTGATCTTTGTCTTTCCCAGGACTGAGCGTCAGTATCGGGATCTGTCCCATTGCCTTGCTCTGCTTCCAGTCTCGGAACGGGGCCTTCACAAGCTGCAGGACAACTACGACTGCTTTGCAGACAAGCTCCAAGATCCAGCTGTCTACAAGAGTTTCCAGACTGTGCTGGCTCGATTCCACAGAGCAGGCATCAAACCTGAAACTAAAGTAAGAGTGTGGGACAGGGGTCCAGGCCAGAAAAACGATTGCTTTTTACGGAAAGCCCTGCAGTTTTTCATTTTAAACAGACTGTTCCTCACCCCTAACAATTTATTAATTTATTTTTTTAACTTGATGGCAATTCTGCTATGGATGTAATAACTACTCTCCCCTCACCTTCTGTTTATTTTTTCCCCCCCACTGCTGTTTTACATCTCCATCAGGCTCTAGCTGAGGAGCTGGAGCAGAAGTTGTCTGCCTCCCATAATCGAGGTCTGGATTCAACAGAGATATGCCAGGATGGTAGTCAGACTCCAATGCCAGTGCCAGCCAAGCGGAAACCAATAGGAAGTATGTTCCTTTTTGTGGGATTCCTGCCTTCCTGTAGTCCAGCAGAAACACCTAAGGACTTTTCCTCACCCTTAGAGACAGAAGCTTGATGCCTTTCTCTATTTTTTTTTCTCTTTTTTCCTTGACAGGTTCACGCCACCAGCCCCTGAGCCCAGCCAACACAGATGATGATTTTGTCACACCCCAATCCCGCTCCATCCGAAATCGTAAGCGTGCCCAAAAGCGCCCTCCACGCAAAAAAGCCATCATTACCTTCTCCAGCGACGAGGAGAACATCTCTGATGATGGTAAGGCACTGCACACATCTGCTCTTAAGGGTGGAAGTGGGGAAGGACTACAGGTTTGGCCCAACAGGGATGTTCCTTTGGTCATGGGCTTCAGGCCACTGTGGAAGCTGCCTGTGGATTTCTCTCTCAAGGAGAGGAGTGCTCATTACTGACATGTTTTACTCTCTTTAGACCTATCGGCACAATTAAGAGAGGAAGAAACCCCCACCAAAACAACTCCCATCACCAGATCTTCAGCCCGACGGTTGCGCTGAGGGAACCATCTGCCAGTGCCTTTAACTAAAAATAAAACTCCCTTTATGCAACAGTTGCCATCTCTTCTGTGAACTACCCCATTAAACAGCAGTGCTTTAAATGAGGACAAAATGGAACTGAACACCAGGCTATAGCAATTCCAATCCTTTCTTCTGGTATCTCCACAAAAAAAGGCAGTGATGATGAACATAGTTGCCACTTGGACTGATTTTGCCCTAGCTTTGCTGATGAGAATAAGCTGCTCTTATTAAAATTTTTTAAAAAAAGATCTTTGGAAGTCTTTCTTAAGAAGAGCCAAACTACCCACAGAGTACAAAACGCTCATTCCTTTCTCATTTTGTATGTGCTTTATACTACACTATTCAGCTTTTAACACAGGACCAATGCAGTTGTGCTGGGTTTAGGCCCTTTTATATTTCGTCCTCTTTGATGCTCTTGTCCTATAAAGCCAAGTTTGGTTTTGAGGGGAAGGTACCTGTATCTTTTTCTTCTGCATATCTCCTCAAAAAAGCATTCAAGGAGTAGGGTGTGAGGAGAGAGAAAGGCTAACTTAGACTAGAGCACTTCAATAAACAATAGGTGAAGTCCATAGGAAATATGTATTTTAAAAGCTAGAGAAACAAAACCCATCCAACACTAAAGCTTTAAAAGTAACTTGTAATGCTAATTTGATAAGTTACTAAGTATACTGATAGCCTTGATTGTCTTACTATCTGGAATGTATTTGCTGCAAATACAGTTATGTTTCAAGTAAAACTGGCACTTAGATTTTTCCCTTTCACGAATGCCACATCAGTTTTCAAGTCAGTCCTGACACTCCTTAAACCACCCTGTGAACATGAAATGCCTCAAATTAGATTTTGTGTTAATCCCATAAAAAACCTTTAACCTTCCCTCTAGAGGCAAGTTGGCATTTGTTCCAGAGCTTTTACTACAGAATTATTTCCTCTTACTTTGTCAGGTATGAAAGGTCTTTCTAGGTCTGCCTAGAAAGCAGACTAGTCACTGACCAGGCAGGAATGAGAAGGGTGGTCCTCCTCTCCACTGGTTCCCGCAGATCTGCAGTCTCTTTGTCTCTGAGGCTCTACCACCTTCCAGCAGTTGTGGTCACCCTGGTTTCACCCAGCAAGTAGAGCATGCTGCTCAGTTCCCTTCTGCTATGGCTGCAGAAGTAGCTGCTGTAGCTTATTTTGATCCCTATTAAAGACCCAATCATTAGGAAGTGCATAGCTTTGCACTAACCTGAGCAAATGGTTTTCCATGCCAATACCTGAATGGACATAATTATGTTAAATCCAGAAACAAGTAGAGGGGGAAATGATAGGTGACAGGTGTATTTATAAACACCCCACTTGAGTCCCATGACTCAGTGAAAATACCTGCTCACTTGCCACCAGCCTAATAGCCAAGTACCAAGATAGATATGCACCAACTCCAGAGCATGCCAGTAGCCACAGGACAATCACATGAAATACAAAGATCAGAAAGCTACAGCAATATTGTCCCTCTCCCCTCCTTCCTGATAAAATATTCAGTGAAGGCTCCAGGAGGCAAAGGTAGAAGCTACAGCACTGACAGTAAATACAACATGGAGTCATACACACCACACCTGATTCCCTCACCACCCACAGGGTATGACACTCACATATGGGAATAAAAAAAGGACAGCATATATGGATGTCTGCCCAAGCTCAAGGTTTTACAAGTGTTAAGTCTTGTGTAGATGTGAGATAATACGTTGCCAATGCTGCTGTAGGGGAGATGAATGGGTGGATAGAGGAAGTGAGTGGCCATAAAACTCTTAGGCATTGACTCACCTTCAGGCCATACTTTTCCACTACAAATGGTTGAACTTTTTCCTTCAGGAGATCCACACAGTCACCTTTCTGGAAGGAGGGTTTGGCAATCAGTGACTGGACTGACACGCTGACTCCTTCACTGTTTTGCAGTCTGTCCTTTGCTCAGTCCCAGACACTGCTGCCTGGGCAAGGGAGAGTGAAAAGTCAGTGAGAGATCTAAATGGCCCCCTTCTGCAGGTTCAGGTGGAGCATCCTCCTCACTGTCCTCTCCTGATATGGGAATTAGCAGTCTTGTGTTATGGACAAAGGAAGTCCTGAACAAAGATGAGTCAAAACCCAAGAGGGGTTCTGGCAGCTACACAGTGGCTACAGCCTTAAGTAGATACTTGCTGCCCTACTGTTCCTCACAAACATATTTTGGTGACTGCCACAATGACCATAAATCACTGCTGAAGGAGTAATCCCACTCCCTTGTATCCTGAGACAGTGGGATTACTCAGTGCCAAGAGCAATGGTGTTTCCATTATCTAAGGACTCCTGATCATAGTTGCTCTGAACTCCTACAAATGCTACCAGTTGAATCATGTGAATATTGTACACTTCTAGAGCCTGCAGCAACCATCATCCCTTTCTGTCACCTTGGGCCAAAGGGTGTTACCTTGGTACTTTGCTCAGTTCCCAGATCTCCCAGTCTCCAGTGACCCTGTTCCTTTCGTATATAAGCAACTGTAGAAGGCTGACTGTGATTCAGCAGGAGACCACTTTTCTGGTCTTGCAAACTCCAGAGTCAGTGCCCCAGCATCCAAGGGGGAAGGGTTTTTATAAAGGAAACTTGTTAGCATCAGAGAGGAAAGAAGGACAATAACCTATGTGAGTCTGAGAAAACTGGGGCAATCAAGGACTTGCCTGCCAAAGCCTTTTCACTTCACAGTCATTGCCAGGACGTGTCAGAGTAACTATTCAGTTCTACTGCAGTCCCAGCAAAGATCTGGGACGTGGAGCAGCTGCAACATCACGGCACCCGAGTCACTGAGCACCTGCATTTTATCCAGGCTTGCTGGATTTGCAAGAACTTACAAGCATCTGCAAGAAAATTTGCAAATTTTCTGTGATCTCTGAAGTTTCTTGCTTGATATGGGAGAGTGATGGCTCTTTCCCTCTTGCCAGCCCCAGCACTTGCTGAACCCAAGGAGGGCACTTGTCATTTGAGTTCTCAGAGCCTGTCCACCCCCGCAGTGCTCAGTCTTTGTGCAAGTGGGCTGAAATTTTGGAAGAGTTGCAAACACATTTCTGGCATTCTTCTTGCAGTATGGGGGCCACCCCATTCAAGGGATGCAAGATTAAACTGCTGCTACATTTCAGATCAAAGCATTGCTTTTGCACTTACCTTTCAGGAAAGGACTGACTGACTCATGTAACCAGTGTGTTCCAGCAGAGCTGCTCCTGCCAGCAGCAGGAGTGCTCCAGCACACTGACTCAGCTCTTTCTGGATGGCCACATGTGACTGGGAAGTACAGAACAGCATCCTCTGGGACACCTTGCATGCAGCATGAACATGTGCTTACTTCCTGTCCTTCCTTTCTTGTCCATCCCTCTGAAACCTTCACACCACACAGCTCCTTACACTACCACATCCAGCACAAGGAGAGGCTGGCAGTGGGCACATACCCCATTTGTGCCCAGGCATCCCATCCAAATGCCCACATGGGGTGTGTGTCCCGTGACTGCCCAGCAATCCCTTGTGCTTTGTAGATTCAAAGGTTGGTATGAAAGTAATCCTGTTTCCCACAAAATGTCTCAGGAGGGACCTTGGGAGCCCCTCCATGTGTTGGCCCAGGCGACAGGGTGACAGGAATGCCAGAAAGGATCACTAGAGCATGACTTTGCTCCGGACACAGCACCTGCCATGGGTAGCAGCCATCAGCTGGAGCTAACAAAATTGGATGTCCACAGCTGTGCAAAGCACTGCTTCCAGCATCAGTGCTTGAGACTGAAGGCCCAAACTCGCTTCTCATGGACTGGATGCAAAAAGTTCATAAAAATTTCTGTCTCCTTGGGCAGAGAAGAAATGCACCCACAAACCTGCATCTGCAAGTACAAAATGCCTGGAAGGAAGAAAGGGAGGGAAGGAGGGAAAGAGAGACAGAACAAATATCTGAACGGTGACTTTTGTTATCTTTGGAGAAGACTTTTTTCTAATTTTCTTCTGTCTTTGAAAAAATCAACAAAAGCAGGCAGCAGAACACATCCTGTCAAGTTCTGACCCGACTGTTTCGTGCAACAGTACTGAACAAAAGGAAGTCCAGGGTGTTGTTAAACTCTCCCAGCACACCCACTGATAATCCTGTACTGGGGTACAGTCCCCCCATTCCTCTCCCCTGACAAACTTTGCTGATTATTTTCTGTCTTCATACCCAGGCTGACTTCTGCACCCTGATCACCAAACAGTGACCTCATTGCCTTGTTCAGCTGGTGAGAAACTACAGTAAAATGGAAGAGGTAAACAAAGTGGGGGGGAACTAATGGCCAAAAGATTTAGGAGGTAGGAATCTGCTCCTTGCTATCCTGCTCCCATTGTGTGCCTGAGCTTGAGAAAGTGCAAGCTGAGTCTCGAAAAGCTCTTTTCTGTGACGGTTCCTCTGGAAACTCAGCCCAGTCCTCCAGATGGTGACTTGGGACAGACAGCCCGCAAATTATATACCCCATAGTATTAGACCCACGCTCCTGTCACTGCTACAAATTCTGTATAGTACTGGAATTCACCCACCTTCTGCAGCAGGAGCTCTCCATTCTCAGCCCAACTGTCTCACCAAGATATAAATATTAAAAACAAAAGCCTGTGTTGTCATGGAGCTGAATTTGTGTCCACTCTGTCCAGCCAGCAGAGTGCCTGCCTCTAACTGGGCTGCAGTTCATGCTCACACTGATTAGAGAAACAACATTAACAGCACTCTGTCTGTGAGGAGTATGTTCAACACTCCTACACAATGCAGCCTTCAATATCATCTTTTTGGGATGTGTTTCAAAGTGTTACCCTGTCCCTGACCCTGACAGACACCTCCAGGTCCTGGCCAGCAGCAGCTCAACTCACATTTGTCTTCCCAGACACTCAGTAAACACCTTTGTGTCCTTTTTCTTTAGAGGAAGGGGTCTTGCTGAGCTCACCCTGAAATATATCTCCCTGGACAAAAGGGCTGAAAGGTTAAGGAGCTCCAGGGGGTAGATCAGCAGGGAGCTGGGGCCAGTTGCCTGCCAGAACCAAAGCTATAAAGGCAGAGAGGGGCTGGGGACCACATCTGACACGGATGCTGCGAGTCCTGCCTTGCCTCCCACCAGCCCTGGGCTAAGAAGAACAAGATGCTGCGGCTTCAGTCGTGGCCTTGTTCATTTTTCCTCTTCTTGGTTCTGCTCTCTGCCAGCATTCAGACTGTGTCCTTAACACGACAGAGGCTACAGGTAGGAGGGAGTGGGAGAGAGCCGAGGTTGATTTCAGGAGGGGAGGAGGAGGGGAGGTTGTATTTGAACAAATGAGAGGTGGCCCCAAATTCCAACTACAAGCACACTGCTGTCTATTCTTGTTGCACTCTCCTCTTCATTAGCCTCAGCTCTAGGGTGACTTTATCTTTATAACCCAGCCCCTAAGGAGCACCAGCATTTCAAAACAGGAAACAGACAAAAGTTTTTAGTGCTCTGCAAAGGCTTTTAACAGTGAAGAGCCTGGTCCTTTCTAAGGCCACTGTGTTAGCAGCCACCAGATACCAGAGTCATGTCTCTCATCATGTTCAGTGTCTGTACCTGATGTTTCAGAGAAAAGATGCATCCTGTTAGGTCAAGAATTTTGCTCCTAAGCTCAGTACTACCCTCCTCTAAGACCCTCTTTAAGGCCAAGAGCCCTGTGAGGATGCCAGCTAAGGGCTTCTTTGCTTGAGTAAATCTTTTATCCTAAGCAATTACAGCAATAATATTTTTGGTTTTCAAATCTAGCTAGCTCCCTCTTACCCAAACCCTAACCTGAGCCCCAGCACCTTGCCTTTACATCACCCTGGGAAAGCCACAGGGAAATAGTAAGGACATGAACTAAAATCACAAGACTGATCCTGCTATGACTCACCACTTTCACTCCTCGCTGAGGATGCCTGTGTCCGCTTCAGTTAACTTGCTGCCACAAAGAGCTGCACAAAGGCATCCTCAGCCTTAGCTCAGCATCCATGTGAGAGACAGATATGGAACAGCTCCTGCAGGCTGCTTCTCTGGGCAGCAATGCTATGCCTCCACTGCACCCAATACACCCCCGAACCCTTGTCTCCCAGCAGTGCTGGGGGTTTACAGTCACCACAGCTAACCTAGAGGGTTTGCAGCAGACAGGCAGTCCCCCTTCCTCACACCTGCTCTGCTCCTGCTTCTCCTTCATCTTTATCAGCAGGTATTTGAGGCAGGACCATCCTTCCCAGAAGCCCTTTGGAAAAATGAAATGGTACATAGCAGCCTGAGCACACAGATGTGCTCAGCATCCACAAAAAGAGCAAGGACTGAAGACAGTTACCTTCCAAATCTGGGGCAGGGTATGGTTTTACAAGAGCAGGGCAATCTGCCCGCAGGCAGAGCTCACAGCAGCTGTCTGCCTGATGTTTTGGACAGCAAAGTCATTTCAGACAGTGGGAGCTGCTGGTCAAGCCCTTCCCCGTGTCTGGATGCAATGTCACAGGCACAGTGCTGTTAGCAGGTATCCCTTTAATGTTCTGCCTGAGCCCTCAGCAGGGTATGGGCAGGGGGGTACCAGGGGGTACAAGGCTTATTGCCAGAAGCACAGGCATCACCCCACTCTCCTCCGTTTAATCCCAGATGCTCCTTTCACGATTGCTGCCCCTGGAGCCCGAGTCCACGCTGACCGAAGAGGACACGAAGGAGGGGTCCAGCTTTGGTCCTCAGCTGCTCTCCTCCACTCTCCCCTTCCTCCCATTTGGGGCTAGAGCTGCCCGTCAATCCCTCTGGCGCAAGAATCTCGCCAGTCGCAAGTGGGCACTGCCTGGAGATTGGGCCTGGAAGGCCATGCCCAGGGGTTGCTTCGGGCTGAAACTGGACCGAATCGGGACCTTCAGTGGTTTGGGGTGTTAGCTCTGGAGGGCCTCCGAGGTGAGAGCGCCAAGAGTGTGGGCTTGAGCAAGCGGGCAGGGAAGTTCAGGGCAGAACTGAGCGCACAGACAGCGGGAGGGAGGGGGCAGCAGGGCAAGCTCTGGGGACACCACCTGCCAGCCCACGGGGCAAAGGCCGGGACCGGGACCGCCCCGTGCTGCCGCCGCGGTGCTGGGACGGCCGGGGCGAGAGCAGGCGGGCAGGACGCCGCTGGGCAGCTCAGCCGGAGGGCACCCAGCCTCGGGAACCTGTAGGGCTCGGGAACCAGCACCAGCTCAGGAACCTGCACGGCGCACCGCTGCGAGAAGCCCTGAAGCTCCCGCCCCGTAAAAAGGGGCTGCGGCAACGAGCAAGCGGCGCGGCGCTACGAGGAGATGCTGCCCGGCTCCACAGCTGCCCCCCGCGGCCGCTGAACCCCAGCTCCGCCGGCAGCCCCCTTCCCTGCTCCCCGTGCCTGAGGACTCGCTCATTAAAGAACCTGTACTAATGTGCCGCGTCCGCGCTCGGCGGTGGCTGCCCTCGGCCAAAGGGCGGGCGGGAGCGCTGGCAGAGCCCTCCCGGCGCCCCCGGCCCCACGCGCGGGGCCGTGCCGGGCCCTGTGGCCGCCATTGCGCGTGGGGCGTGCGGCACGCGCGGCTGCGGCGCGGTGCGGCCGGGGGGGCGGACACGGGTAAGGAGGTATCGACCGGGCTCAGGGCACAAGGGCCGCACTCTGCCCCCGCCAGAGCAAGCACTGGGGACTCCTGTTTGGGCTGAAGCTTTCCCCGAG
>VWYI01011228.1:488123-513120 GCA_013399455.1 Anthoscopus minutus | reverse complement strand
GGGGGGGCGGGGAACTAAGGTCGCCTCAAGGGCGCGGGGGAAGGTATGGGAAGAGGGAGAGATTGAATCCCGCCGGTCCCGCTCCGCCGGCGCCCCTCGAGGCAGAGCGGTGCTGCTGACTCATTTCTCTTCGGATTCGGGGTGACTCACTCTGGAACGGGCTGCCGTTGCACGGCTGCCCCAGTTTCCCTCCGTATTCCCGGGGATCCCTGCAGCCCCCCACCAGAAGGTCTCTCGGTGGATCGTGTGTCGATGGTGGCCCCGGGGATGTGACCTTCTCTTGCCGGGCCGAGGAGTAACCGGATCCCTGGGGCTCTTAGTAAATTTAGCGATTGACCTTTCCGGGGCGGGGGTCGCTCTTAATCTTTAACCAGGGTGCCTTAGCCTTTGGACGAGCTGCAGGGCTCCCTTCTGCCCTACCGGGTGGGGAGCAGTGGATGATCCCGAGGGAAGGCTGCCAAGGACTGCCTCCCGTGCCCAGCTGTGCTGGTTCCCTGTTGCACCTCTTCATGCATGTCTCTCTCTCTCCAGATTTGGCCGCATCGGCCGCCTGGTCACCCGTGCTGCCGTCCTCTCTGGCAAAGTCCAAGTGGTGGCCATCAATGATCCCTTCATTGATCTGAACTACATGGTGAGTTGCTTTGCAGTGCCCCCTCTTGGCCTTTCTGAGTAGGGCTCCTCTCTGGATCTGTTCTAGTAACTTCCCAGGGTGTTAGAGGAGGATGGCAGCCTGGGTGCCTGACCTTCCACTCCTCCTCTCTGCATTAGGTTTACATGTTCAAATATGACTCCACTCATGGCCACTTCCGGGGCACTGTCAAGGCTGAGAATGGGAAACTTGTGATTAATGGGAATGCTATCACCATCTTCCAGGAGTAAGTATCTTTTTCCCTATTACCTCTCTGGAGATTAAAAGCAGGTATCTCATGGAGCAGCTCTTAAAATTTTCTCCCTCCTTAGGCGTGATCCCACCAACATCAAGTGGGCAGATGCTGGTGCTGAATATGTTGTGGAGTCCACTGGTGTCTTCACTACCATGGAGAAGGCCGGGGTGAGTATGCCTCAGAGGCATAGGAGAGAGATAGTGCTGGTTCTGCCTGTGGGGCACCATGTACAGAGCTCCTTGAGATGGGACTGTGAAGGAGAAGAGAGCTGAAGAAGCAAGCTTGGAAGGATCCTGAGTTACGTGATCTGTCTCTCTCCAGGCTCACCTGAAGGGTGGTGCCAAGCGTGTGATCATCTCTGCTCCCTCTGCTGATGCTCCCATGTTTGTGATGGGTGTCAACCACGAGAAGTATGACAAGTCTCTGAAAATTGTCAGGTAAGGAAAGAGAAACTTACTTTCTGGCCTGGAGCCCTCACCAGCTGCCAGGGTCTCACTTCACCTCAGTGGAAGTGATGCCTCTGGCTGATGTGCCTTTATCTCTCTACTTCAGCAATGCTTCCTGCACTACTAACTGCCTGGCACCTTTGGCCAAGGTCATCCATGACAACTTTGGCATCGTGGAGGGTCTCATGGTAGGTCTGCAGCTTGGTGCTAAGGAGGGTGACCTACCACAGATCCCTTCATGAGAGAGGGAAAGCATCTGTCCTCCCTGTGTCACCTAGGATGATCCTTCTGGAGAGTATTGGCTGTGTTCTTATTCCTGTGCTCTTTCTTCAGACCACTGTCCATGCCATCACAGCCACACAGAAGACAGTGGATGGGCCCTCTGGGAAGCTCTGGAGGGATGGCAGAGGTGCTGCTCAGAACATTATCCCAGCATCTACTGGGGCTGCTAAGGCTGTGGGAAAAGTCATTCCTGAGCTCAATGGGTGAGTGTTGTCCCTTCTCAGGTGTCAGGAGGAAGCAGAATATTCCTTAGGCTGGCAGAGGTGTGCCAGATGCTGTTCCTTGCTGACTCATGTCTCTCACAGGAAACTTACTGGAATGGCTTTCCGTGTGCCAACCCCTAATGTCTCTGTTGTGGACCTGACCTGCCGTCTGGAAAAGCCAGTAAGTGTTGTGTATGAGGCCCTGACAATTTCCAGATGTGCCCCTGCTTTCTCTAAGCTCTGTATTGCACCTGGAATTGCCCTCTCTGCATCCATCTTGTCCTGAAGATGTGATGTTTGTGAGAAGAAAGAGCACCTGCTTGGCTGTTCCTATGTGTCTCCTACTTCCCCTGTCCCTGGTGGACATTTTGTGTGAGTTGGGATCTGAGCATCTTGGATCTGTCTCCCCTCAGGCCAAGTACGATGACATCAAGAGGGTAGTGAAGGCTGCTGCTGATGGGCCCCTGAAGGGCATCCTGGCATACACAGAGGACCAGGTAGGGATCCCTCAGCTTGTGGTTATTGGCACTTGCCTCATTTTTCCAAAAGACTCTTGGCAGCAGCTTTGCCAGGATCCTAGTTTGGGCACTTGGAGTACAGACTGGGCAACCCACATGCATTACAATTTCTTGTGTTTCAGGTTGTCTCCTGTGACTTCAATGGTGACAGCCATTCCTCCACCTTTGATGCGGGTGCTGGCATTGCACTGAACGACCATTTTGTCAAGCTGGTTTCCTGGTAGGTGCAGCTGGCAGGGACGTGGGGGTTGGCACAGACAGACTTGGGTCCTGTTGGTTACCACTGGTGATCCAGGTGGATACACAGACTTCCAGTCTCTCACTGTGGAGTGAGATTACTTCTTACTTGAAATTACTATAGCTGGAGAGTAGGTGGGAATTCAGTTGTGTGGGATGGGGCAGAGGAGCAGGAAGAAGGGGGTGCAAGAAAAGGGACAGCCCTGACAGCACTTGCTTGTTTTCTGTCCCCAGGTACGATAACGAATATGGATACAGCAACCGTGTTGTGGACTTGATGGTCCACATGGCATCCAAGGAGTAAAGCTGAGCACACAGGCCCCCCTGCTGCCTAGGGAAGCAGGATTCTCCTTTGTTGGAGCCCCTGCCCTTGTTCACCACCGCTTAGCTCTGCATCTTGCAGTGAGAGGCCAGTTCTGTTCCCTTGTCTCCCCCACTCCTCCAACTTCTCCCCGAGCCTGGGGGAGGTGGAGAGGCTGATAGAAACTGATCTGTTTGTGTACCACCTTACATCAATAAAAGTGATCACCATCTGAAAAGCCTTGTCTGTCTGTCGGGAGACGGGAGGAGGCGGGCACGTGTGTAATGATCAGCCGCAGGCACCTGCATGGTGCTGTCTGCCAGCTGCAGTGAGGAGCTGGGGAGTGCAGCCTGCTGAGCTGCTTGTTCCACCTGGGAGAGCCCAGAGTCCAGCCCCTGAGCCAAAACTAGGTGTGGTGCAGGGCTGTGCTCCACAGCAGGGCTCCTGCATGGTAGGGTGGAAAGCAGCTTTGTTGGCTCCATGCACCTTGCTCTGGATTTGCGTGTCTGATGGGCACATGGAGTATAAAAATGCTGAGCAGATGACTTGCATTTGGTTTGGTAAATGGACTCAAGAAACAAATTCTTCCCCTGCCTCAGCGAGGGACAAGGAAGATATTTCCTGGTGTTACAAGGAGGGTATTTCACTTGCTTTTACTTTTTGAAATGGATTGCCTTTGCCCCAGAGGAAATGGCTGCCTAGGGACGTGTCGAAGGCCATCGTCAGCATGGTGGTGGCCAGTCTTAATTCTGGCTTAATTCTGTGCATAAGGAGGGGCAGTTGCAGTTAAGCTGCTGAGCAGCAAATCTCTGCAAGGTGAGTGTCAGCCCTCTGCCTCCCCGCATTAGTTCTGGAAGCTTGAATGCTGCCGGGCAGGGACAGAGCCTTCCATGACCTGTGAGCACTAGGACAGATAAGCAATGCACTGCACACAATCACGTGGCCATCCATTTTTAGCAGCTTAATTTAGCATCTCAGGGCTGATGTGTTCTCTCCCTGGCAGGCACGGTTGGAGCTGCTGTCTGGACCCCAACTGCTTTAGACCCTGATCTGGATGCTGCAAGGACATAAGCTGGAGTAGAACTCTCCAGGATCAAGGTATGCTGGACATGGTTTCCCAGAGCTCCTTATCTCCAGCAGTTGGGCTGCATAAGAATTAAATGTTTGCTGGATTAGAGGGTGATGACTCAAAGTTATATTGCAAAGAGAAGAAGGTTGAATAACCTGCCTCTGGGCAGGAACTGGGATTCTGAGCAGCTTGTTAGCCCTGGGACAGTAGAAATACTTGGATTACACCACAAATGGCCCTGTCATGAGCTTTAGGTAACTCTGGCATCAAGTGGGAGCTGCCTGGTGCTGGAGCTCACTGGAGGCAGCCCTCCCGTGCAACTGGAAGTGGCTGTGTAGCCTGGAGACCTGTCAAGATTACAAATGAGTCTTGGGTTGGTCCCATCCTTTCCCTGATTGTTGTGCCTTTGTGCTTTGAATGGCTGTGCTGTGTGCTGCTGCCTGCATATTTGTGTGGGTGCCAGTCAGTACCTCACTTGATAATCTGGAAGTGCAGAGAGGCTACTGAAACACCTCTGGGGGGGGGGAAGGATGGATGTCCTATTTTCCCATGTAAAACATAATTCTAACTGGCTTAAAAGCTAGAACATTTCTACAAGTCAATTTTTTCCTCCTAAAAAGCCTTATGGTTTCCTAAGCAAGAAAATTGGTAGAGCAAAGAATTCTTGTTTTTTAACAAGCACGAGCCCTATCCAACCTGAGATCAAATTGCTTTAGGAATGAGCAAAGTCATACAGCCTCAGGGTGGAGGAAGATATGTGCTCTCAGACCAGTATCTGCTGGGAATGTGATGAATGAAGGTTCATTCTGTTTTAAAATACTATTTCAACTGGTTTACAATTTCATCTCTCGTAGAAAAATTATATGATATTGACCTGAAGAAAGCCAGGAGTCACAGCCTTTAAAACATGGCTGGTCCTCTATGGGAAACAGGGAGAGAGAGTGAGTGTGGCAAACTAGGCATGCAGCTTTTGGACTGGAGGACTTGGTTTCCTCTTTCTAATATAACCTCCCTATTTCCAAATCCTTATTTTGCATCCAGACACTGTGCCGGCAGATGGCACCACAGCAAGGTCCCTCTGGACAGATGGAAAAACTAGCTCAGTAGCCAGCTTGTCTGAGAACTGCAACCCTGACCCAAAAAAACCCCATGTATTTTTGTTGTTGTTGTTCTATCAGTTTGCAAAATTGTGAATATGACTGTGGATGGCATTGAGATAAAGATAGGAGATCTGCTGTGGCAGCTGCTTCTGTCTCTGGAGAGGAGTTTTCCCCCCAAGTAGGGGAGCTCTTGGTTTGTTCTGACAGGATTTCTAAGGAAAGCAGATAAAATGCTTGGTCAGGCAAGGCAGGTGCTCAGGCAGACAGAGAGAGGCTCTCGTTCAGCAAGGGAGTGAAAAGCAATGGTGCCACTTTGCTGGGACAAACCAACTCCAAGAGCAGCTACCACAAGCCAGAATCCATGCTGGTTTGTGAGCACCTTGTGAGGGGAAGGTACAGAAAGACACTGATCCTGGCTAAAAGGTTGAATCTGCCTTCTTGGCTGGCCAGGCACCAGGGCTTACTGTGCAGAGCCATTGTAGGAGAAGGATGCACCTGGGAAAGTTCTCTGGCTAACCCAAGAGATAGCTTCTCTGATGGGCAGCCAACCATTTCTAGGGGTGGTAAGCTCTACATTTTATTCTCCTTTTTTAAAGATAGCTAAGGGTAATTAGCAGTGGTGTTACAGAAAAAGTTAGTTTCATGTTAACTTTGAACAGTTAGAGAAATTATTTTATGCTTCCTTGGCATTTGCACAGACTACTACACATGCATTGCTTCCCCAAGAAAGGTCCTCAGACCACCTTCATCTTGAGATGTTAGCATGGAACTTCAGAGTTAAGGAAGATGCCATGTAGTGAAAGCCAGCTTGAGCAGATGTGGAAAATAATTAGGTTCACCTGAAAAATCACTCCAAAACATAACAAAATGGTGACTGTGTAAGCACAGTGAAAAAAGATCTGGGACATTTAAAACATCCTGTGTCCACTTCTGAAGTAAATCAGTCTTTGAGCAAAGCAATTGAGAAGACCAAGGCAAGGAAGGGGGAGATAAAGGTCTCTGAAAGACTTAGGACACAGATACAAAAGACAAACATCTTAAAGGATAATGTTTCAACCTCCTTCATAACCAGATGCCATTTGCAAAAATGCAGGTTCACGACTTAGGGTATGCAAATACCCCTTCAGGCTCCAGCAGCACTCACATTTCATCAAAAGCAAGCTGCCTACCTTTGGGCAATCACAATGTGTGCAAAAACAAGTAATTTGTTACTTACTCTTCTGAGCTGAATGTAATCTCTAAGACAGCTGACTTACATCCATGTATTATTACCTTACTACAGAAGTATCATCTTCTTGAGGGAGTTAATTAAGTGTTCCCTAGAAGGAACAGTAGCACTGAGTTATACTTCACAGCATAAGATTTGAAAAGGCAGCTGTCAAAAAGTAGAAGCTGTAGTCAATTGAAAATAAAAGGAAAACTCATAAATACTAGTAAATGAAACTTAGTAACCCAAAGGAAAAAAAAAAAAGAGATTCTGGGACAAATAGAAAAGGAAGGCAGAAAACCTCTTTCAAATGCATCTTGGAGATAAGAAAGCTGCCAAAAAGCTGGAAGATGGGGTGGGAGTGAATTAGGAAAGCTTAAGTCCATGAATGAAAAGTTGATGTTCTGCCACCAGAGGAGCTCTGGGGTGTTGCCACGCAGGATTTTCCTCAGGAGCAGTGAGATGAAGCCACCACTGAAAACGGAAGCATCGGGACTTTGAGAACATGTCTGTGACATGAAGGGCAGCAAACCACATGTGAGACTCAGGTGGATGAAATGGGTGAACAGGTAACTGTGCTGCAAGTAATGCGCCACTCACTTCAACCCACACCTCCCTCCCCAGCCCCCTGTGATGAAAAGCAATGGAATTTAGGAAAAAACAGGCTCCCAAAACCTTTCTAAGAACTGCCTGAGGGCAGGGAAGACCATCCTCTCCAGGTTGAAAACTTGTGGCGAGGCTGGTGTGAGTGGTCAGCATCTGAGGGCATCTGCCCCACCAAATCAACACCTTCAGAGCAATTTGGAGCATGGGGTGCAAAGGTGTGCTGATTATGCAAAATGACCCAAAACATTCATGAGCCTGTGGAAAGGTGCAGAAGGATCTTGTGACCAAGTGACTGGGTTATTAAAATGCTGGATGAAATTCAAGGTTGCTAAGTGAGAAATACTACATGTAGTGGGTGACACAGCTCTGACATTGCAAGCCTCAAAGCCCTCTTTTGACATTGCCCAAACCTCCAACAAACAAGTGAGCAACTTTTGTTGACCTTGGTCTGAGTCCTGTGACAGGAGAGGAATAAAAAAAATGGTGGTTTGTAATCTCTGCAATCTCCAGTGTTTTAGTTGCCAAGCTGGATACTGGTTTAAGGGCTGGATACCAAGTACCAAATCTCACATGGCTTCCAGCTTCCCCATCTCCTCAGAATCCTTGTATGCCTTTATCAGCCTGACTAAACTGCCATCTAGGCCAACATCATGAAGTGACTTCAGGCACTGCGCAAAAATGCTCACTTGTCTTTCTTTTTAGGAGTAAAGTAACAAAGTTTTTACTTTCAAAACATTTTTTTCCCCAGCCTGGAATCATGGTTAGAAGTCTTTGGTCCATCTATTCCAATTTCTGATGCAAAGCAGGACAAAGGCCACCAATGTCACATGTAGATAAAAGTTGTTTAAAGACATCTTCAGTGTCTGGCTGAGAACCTGCACATGACTGCACATGAGCCCTGCTCCCTATGTCTTTCTAACCCTTCTGTTCTCCCAGGAAACATCACTATTTCTTGCTCTTGGATGTATCTATGCATGGCTATATATGTATGACAACAGAACCTCGCTTCTGACCCTATTCAGAAATATTCTGTATTGCCTCTTGGCACTTTTGACTGAGATATTTTGCCCTTTTGAGAGTCTGTATAATTTCTGTGTATCAAAAATCATATCAGTTTTGTCTGTCAATTCCTTGTCCTTCTATAAATATTTCTTAAACTGCAGATTTTTTCCATTCCTTCATGATTTCTCTCCTCCTCCCCCCTCCACTGGTTTCTCATTGGCTTTTGTCCATGCCCTGTCAGACTAAGCACTGACACCATTTGCTTACCCATCCACCCAGGCTTTTCTTTAAATGTCTTCCCTGATGCTTTTAAAAACTGACCTCAGCAAGCCATGGATTTCAGCAGCAAGTGCTTTTTTCTCAGCGTGGAGGTTACTATGCTCTGCAAAACACTGTCTGCAGGAGTGCAGCGACAGCGCCATGCTTTACTTGCAGCATTGCTCACTCCAACAAAGGAGGCAGCCTCAGGCTTTGTGTGGGTGTGTGGGGGCTTGTTCATCCCTACAGCACCTCATAAACCCCATACATTAGTGTGCTCCAGGTCATCTGTGCCTGGAGCAGCACCAGTGCTCAGCTGGAGATCCTGTCAAGGATCCTCCTTATTGCTAGCTGCCTGGAAAGTGCTTCATCATTCCCTTCTGACCACATTCTGCATTCTCCATATACAGAACAGACTTATCTGGTGAGTGCTTCCCTTTTTTGCCTTGTTTTGCTTTTCCCAGTTTCAGCCAATAAAGAAAATATTACTGTTAGGATTGATTTTTCTTTAACTGGAGCAGCATGTTAGTTCCTTAGCCATTCAAGTATTGTTACTTTTCTCTGAGGTCATATGAGCAGCTGAAGACCATTTTTCATACAGCTGAATTATTCTGTTGTCTCGCTATTCCTTTTTTCCTTATCACAGTTGCTGTAGTTGTTACAAGGATTATTTTTGTTAAGGTAGGTCAAGCTTTATTATTATTTCTATTAGTTATTCTTACTTCCAAGTACTTTCATGACATGGCCACTTACTCAAGGAAGTTCACCCACTGAAAGTTGTCTTGTGTTACTAAATCACAGCTTTTTGAAAAACTGGAAAAATACTGCTTTTTCCACAATCTGCAAGTTCCCTTATTTCACTCTAAGGAAAAGCTACAGAACACCACACAGTCCTCAGCTGTGACATTTTGTCCCAGCTAATGTCTCTGTTTCTCTGTTGATCCCTTGTCCTTAGCCGACCATCAGTCCTAACCCAATCTTCATCTGTCATAAGGACATCTAAAATCATTGCCTTACTTGGGCATGCCATCACTTGTAAATTGATGAGAAACTCCCCCTGGCACAGCATACTCTTTGGTATCCCAAGCCAAAGTCTCCCATTGACAACACAATTTTCCTTGTCAAGCAAAGCAGGGATGTACTTACAAAATAAATCAACATGTTTTTTGGAGGGATTCAGGACTGTACAAAAGACCCTTGATGAAATTGTGCCTTCAATGCCTTGATGAAATTGTGTGTCAGAGCATGTTTGGCTATCAGCTCTAGAGTAAATAAGACTTTTAACATAGCTTGTAAGCCAAATTCATAATGGCTCTTGCCTATTCGTTTATCCAACAGGTTAGACTGATCTACCAGTTCTACCATATGGTTGTGGCCCTTAAAAATATCGGTTAACTACATTTCTTCCTACCCTAATGATTTCTATTTCCTCTTGCACTTTGCAGATGCAGTCTGCTCTCAAAGCTGAAAATGCCACCTCTTCCCATCTGTTGTGACATTTGTCCAGCATGATCATGATGGCTTTACCATCACTCCTAACATTAATCACCATGTGCAGCAGCTTGCCAGATGTTTTCAGCAGCCTGTCCATGCATCATCTGGGTGCATTTCCAATGAGACAGCACTCCACTGTGTTCTGCATCAATTCTGACCTCTCCTCTTGAAAGAAGGTGTCTTCTCTGTAGCCAGACCCTGATCTTGACCTACTTGATTATCATGTGCAAGTTCTGGGACACCCTGTGTCACAGGTACCTGAGACACAACAACCATAAATGTAAAAAGAGTATGGCCAAAGTTAAAAGGCTTTGGATAGTCAAGCTCCCAGCTCAAACTGAGAAACAAGAACTTTCTGTGCAGCTTTGTCCTCTCCAAACTCTTGTCTAAGAAACACGACAAATAACATCATAAAACAGGTTAGCAGGAATCCAAAGGTGTTCTAGTGAAGGCTGTCAGCATCACATTTAGGTCTATCAAAGGAATCCTGATATGGGGAAAGCTTACTCACATAATCTCAAGTCATGCGGGATGAGTGACAAAGAGCCTCCAGCAGAAGGGTGCTGTGTGGAAAATACAGGACCTTGACTGACTTGACAGACAAGTCAGACTCTTTCAGTGATATGATCTAAAAGAGATGGGATTCAGGAATGAGTGAAGGGAGGGTGCAGGTTCACTTAACACAAGGAAGATGTGGGCTACTTACTAAGTAGTTAGGTATTATGTAAGGTTAGGTTTCCTGAACCTCTGTATCTGCAGTGAGGAAGACTCCACAACCTCTCTGGGCAATCTGTTACAGTGCTCAGACACCCACACAGTGAAGAAGTTCTTCCTTTGTTCAGGTGGAACTTCCTGTGTTCCAGTTTCTGCCCATTGTCTCATGTCTTCTTGGCACCACCAAGAAGAGGAGCCTGGCTCCTTCCTCTGATACCCAGCCTGCAGATACTTGCAGACATCTATGAGGTGCCCTCTCAGACATCTCTTCTCAGGGCTGAACAGGCCCAGCTCCCTCAGCCTTTCCTCACAACACGCTTCCTCACCTCGTGATCTTCATTCCCCTTTGCTAGACCTGCTCCAGGAGCTCCATGGCTCTCTTGAACTGAAGAGCCCAGAAGTGGACACAGCACTCCAGACGCACCTCACCAGGGCTGAGAGGAGCAGCAGGATTACATCCTTTGCCCTGCTGTCAATTCTCTTCCTAATGCACCCCAGGGCACCATTGGCTTCTTGTCCACCAGGACCTCCAGAGCCTTCTCTGAAGAGCTGCTTCCCAGTGCTGTGCTGGTACATGGTGTTATTTTAACATGTGTCTAGGACCCTGCATTTGCCTTTGCTGAATTTCAGAAGGTTCCTCTCTGCCCATCTCTCCAACCTGTCCCTCTGCACAGCACTCTAGGTACTGGCCATTCCTCCCAAATTTGTGTCATCAACAAACTTGATGAGGAAGCATCTCCCTTCATCCAAGTCACTGAAGAGTTAAGTTAAACAAGGATGGGCCTGGCACTGGACATTGTGGGACACCACTAGAGACAGGCCTTCAGCTAGACCCTTTGCCACTGACTACGACCCTCTAGGATCTGCCATTCAGCCAGTTCTCAATCCACCTCACTGTCCACTCATCCAGTTCACACTTTGTCTATGAGGATCTTGTTAGAGTATTGAAAGCCTTGCTGAAGTCAACATAGACAATATCCACTGCTCTGCCCTCATCCATCCAGGCAGATGGCTCGTGGTAGAAGGCAATCATATTGGTCAAGCATAATTTGACTTTAGTGAATTCAAGCCTCTTGAGACTCTCCTGCTGCTCTCCTTCTTGTATTCCATATGCTCAGAGATAACCTCCAGAATGAGGTGATCTATCACCTTGTTGTGATTGAGGTGAGGCTGACTGGCTGACTGGTTTCCTGAGTCCTCCTTCTTGCCCTCTTTGAGGAGTGGGGTCTCAGGCCCCACTTCTGACCACCAGACCTTTCACAGATGACTGCTATGGTGTCCACCAGCTTCTCAGCACTTGTGGATGCATCCTGACAGGGACCATGGATTTGTGGGTATCCCATTTCTCTAGGTGATCTCTAACCCAATTCTCCCTGCCCAAGGGAGAATCTTCCTCCAACATTCCTTTTCCCTGATCTCCTGGATCAGACATTCTTGAAGGCTGGTCTTGTCAGTGAAGACCGATACAAAGGAGGCATTGAGTACATCTGCCTTTTCTGTGTCCTCTGTCACCAGAGTCCCTGCTCTATTTAGCAGCAGGCGCACATCTTCCTTAGCTTTTCTTTTGTTTTTATACATCTGAAAAAGCCTTTCTTGCTGTCCTTGACATCTCCTTGGCCAGACTGAATTCCAGATGGGCCTTACTCTGACAAAATCCCTGTATTTTTTCCAAGTAGCCCAGATTCTACCTCCTGTGTATCTCCTGCTTGTGTTTGACAGTTCCTTGATCGATAGAGTTCTCCTTGATCCACGGAATCCTCCTACCTCCTTTCCCGATTTCTTGCTCATGGAGATGCACCATTCTTGAGCCTGGAGGAAGTGGTGCTTGAATACTGACCAGCTCCCTTGGAATCCTCTTGCCTGCAGGGCCTGTTCCCATGGAGGAACTAAGGAGGTTCCTGAAGAGGCTAAAGTCAGCTCAAAACCACATTGAAGACAAGGTCTCCAAGGATGAGAGCTCACCTTTCATATGAATCCTAGGGAACATCACCAGGGAAGGGGTAGAAGAGGTGACTGCATGCCACAGGATCAGAAATTAATTCAATGAGGAGCCAGGACTCATTTCTGGAGCATGCCTGGCACTGCCTGCTGAAGTCCTCTGCCAAAAGGCTGCATGGGGAGCATGGAGTGCAGCAGCCATGGCAGGGACCTGTGTGTCTCACCTGAGCTCAAAGGCTGAGCCTCAGTGCCTCATGGAGCACCTCATACTCTCAGGTGGGTCTGTCCCAACCCAGGGACAGCTCTTGCCTCAAAGGAGGGGCTTTGTGCCACTTCCTGTGGCTGACAGTGAAAGCTGTGCCTGCCCTCACATGGGCACAACAGCCCAAATGCTGGGGAGGCAGAAGGCAGAGCAATCACCAGCACCTTTCCAGACCATCCAAATAAGTCTCTGCCAAAATGGACTTTGGAAGGGTAAGAAGCTGATGAACCAGTCTGCCTTCAATGGGAAGACCTTACTGCCAGTCCAGAGACCTGATCCTAAAAGGATGGCCTTGGACAAATGTTCAGGTCAGCACTCAGCAGCCACAGTCCTGAGCTGAATGCTGGCAGTGGGACTTCCCAGATGCATCCTGCCATGGAAGCCCATTCAGTCTGTCTTGGGCACTAAACATTCACATTAATGCACTGACACTGAGCTAGACAGGAGCTGATATTGTTTCCCGAGCAGGCACTGCCCAGAGACATCCTGGAATAAAGGTGACTTTAGGAACTCAAGAAGCCACACAGCACTGAGCAGTTCCTAGACATCACAGTTCCCAGCAGGACACATGGTGGAGAAAATCAGTCTTGATACTCCCCAAAGAATGAAAAAGAGCTCACAGAGAATAACTCAACAGATGGATTTCTATTGAAATAATCTCATTTCAGCATCAAAGATGTGAGGTCACCACTGCTGGACAGGTAGGTGGCCCAACTAATACAGGAGGCATTCCCACATTGAGAAATTGCTGAGGCAAAGGATCCATGTTGCATATCCTGCCAGAGAGATCTTTGAGGCTGTCAGACTGGTGAGGGAACAGAGCCTCTTGCTGGTGATACAACTCACCAGGAAACAGCATCTTGCACATGTAGGTGGCAGAGATTTCGGTTTCACTGCAAATGGAGTTGTGGCAGGCAGTGTGGGACCAGGGTGACCACGTGTCCTGGCACATGTGTGTCTAGCAGCACCCACTGCTCCTCTGAGCAGTGACTGCTCAAGGCAGAGACATCAGTCCTTCTGTGCTTTGAGCCTGAGATATCTCAGGGTATGCACTCTGCAGTCTTGTGGGCTCCTTAAGCAGTACCAAGGCTTAAGGATTGATTACACACAGGGGAAGCCAGAAGTTGTCAGCCATTCACAGAACTCTCCACAGGAGAGAAAGAGCAGAAAACACTGCAAAGATGCCCACAGGAAAGGGGATTTGCATGGAAATAAAGAGCTTCCAGGCAGGATAGGGAATAATTCCTGATCTAATGTGTGTGAGGCATCATCACTTGAAAGCAGAAAACTCAAATTGTGAAATATTTTCTCTGGCTTTAACTCTTTCAAGTAGAAAAATAGAAAAGAGGGAAAGAAATGGAAACCCTTGAACCAGGTGGCATGGAGGTGAGGGCCATGGCAGGCACTGAGGCATGCACCTCCTTTCAAACCACATACCCACAGCCAGCCAGGGCTTCTGCTGCTTCCCTGCACCCTGCTGCTCCTTTGAAACACTTTCCCAACTTCCTGCAAGAAGTGAAGATGGCAGTCAGAAGTCAGAGCCAGCCACAGCAGACCACAGGCTGAGGAACTGCCCTTCCCCAGCACCAGCAGTGCTCCACCTGTGTCCTGATTTCCTGTTTCCTGCTCAATTCTTCTGCCATTTGCAGGGACTCGACTCCCTGCCAGCTCTAACCAGTCAGCTCAGCCCCTGCTGAAATGCCAACACATGCCTTAATACATCTTGCAGGCACGGGCAGAGCACCTCACCCTGACCAAACACGGACACTGTGCTGGGGTGCATGGATGCACTCAAGCACCCAGCAGCATCAGCCACCCAGGCAACATCTGCAGAAACTCTTGCATCCCTCAGCCCCTCTTTTATCTTCCGTACCTAATCTTAGAGATGATCCAAAAACCCTACTGCCATGTATTTTCTCTTCCCTTCAGTAACTTTAGTGGGAAGCATTTTTTCTCCAGAGCTTCACTGGCCTTGGTTGTGCAGGCTGTGTCCATTTCTCAGTGACCACACTGGCTCTCAGGAGGCTGCTTGCTCTCCCCTGACACCCTTGCCAGGCCCCAGCCTCCCATCACCAGCACTGGAGGAGCAGCTGCTGCAGCCAGCCAAGAAAATGCTACAAGAGATGGTAGGACAGGGAAGCCCCCAGTGCAGTTACACTGAGGTGGGATATGGGACTGAGGGCAGACAGGAAGGGACGCCCTGGTGTGACAGAGGAGGCCAGGAAACAGGAAGGTTCACAAGTCACAAGCCAGGATCAGTTTCATTTTCAATCCCTCAGCCTCTGCACTGATGACGCTCCCGGTTAAAAGAGGCAGCCAATGCAGCACCAGTACCTGTTGAGGGCCAGTGGCTCTCAGAACAGGGATCTCACCACTGTCCCATCTGCCAGTCCCACCTGGTACTCCCAAGGGACGGGACTGTCCCACGGGGAGACCCATTGATGTGGGCTTGGGGTCTGATGGACGAGAGCCCCGCCTCAAGCCACGCAGCACAGGGAGAGCCCACACCCAGCCAAGCTGTAGAAAAGGAAATTGTCCCATTTAATGACCTCGCCCCCATAACACAGACGTGAGCGCATCGCTGGCGGGCGAAAGCAAAGTGCACAGTGAGCGGGACTCAGCCCCCACCCTGGATAAGGCGTGGGAGGGCTTGGGATGCCCGGCACGGTGTGGGGACCAGCCAGGTGCCCCGCCAGCAGCAAGGACAGGGAGAGCCCCGGGCTCGGTCCAGTTGGCACCAGTGTCAGGTCCAGTTTTCAGGGAGGTACGACTCTCATTCGGCTCCGTGTAGCGCAGGGAGGGCGGGGGCAGGTCAATTGTACCAGGACGGAGGCCAGAGGAGGTGGATCTGGGGGCGCCTGTGAACAGGTCCTGCAGAACGCCACCATGGCAGGTTTGGAGCCTCCTTGCCCGAACCACGGCTTAACCAAAGCAGGGAAAGGGAATAGAGAAGGGGCTGAAGGCAGAGCAGCCCGGGCAAGGGCCCTCAGGTCTATCTAGCTATTCCCATTTGCAAGGTATCCGGTGAGGGGGTGTGTGGGATCTGCCAAGCACCCCAAATGGGAGAGAGCCTGGGTGACAGACGTTTACCAGCAGTTCCACGTCCCTGACAGTCTCTCCCAGGTGTGACTCAGGCAACCCCATGCCAGGAAGGGGGTCTGAGGCAGCCAGGCCTCCCCTCATTATCTGATGGAAGCATCGCTGGGGGGATCACGGTCAGATTCCTCGCTCTCCTCATTTGGGGCTGACTCGCTGTTGGAGGTTGGGGTGAAGGCAGGAGACTTTCTGCAGAGAACAGTAAAGGGCAGCAGTCACAGCATTGCCCAGGGGAAGGGAAAGGACCCAGTTGGGTGTGGGCAGGGGTCACCAGAGCAAGAAGGAGAGAAGCTGAAGTGTCCCTCTGGGCATGTGTGGGTCTGCAGGAAGCTCTGGGTGCTGGGAGGGTGTTCCAGAGGACACCAGTCAAGAGCACAAAGCAGAGTTGGGGGAGATGCTGGAGGGGCCTGCCCAGAGCAGGACTCTAACAAGGTATGCAAGGCTAGGGGTCTGTGAAAGTCCACCACAGGGATCCCCAGCCTGGAGCCACCCTGGCTCGAGAGGCCTCTGGGGACTTACATGATATCCCTGCACAATGGCAGCTCCTTTCTCCATTGGGGGTGAGGGGTCTGGCTTCATGTGCAAAAGTGACTCCTGTGCGAATCCTACCTCCTGCAGAGGTGGCACCATGACCTGTCTGTTGGACCAGGAGCCCAACAGCCCCCGGGGACTGCCCTCTCTCCATACCACACAAGGGCAGGGCAGGGCAGGGCAGGAGTACTACCCAGTCCTGCAGCTCCCTCTCACCACCATCCTGGCTTCAGAACCAGAGCACAGGTGGCATGGCTCTCCTGCTGAAGCTCACCTGTCCCCAGACTGGGTGATGAGCCGCCGGCAAGTCTCCATCTGCACATCCAAGCCTCGCTTCATGCTGCACATTTCCATGTACTCGTGGAGGTGCCGGTTCATGTCATTCTTGGCTGTGGCCAGTTCCAGCTGCTCAAGGGAAACGGTGCAGAGATGGCATGTGGAGCATGGCCAGACTGAGGGCTGTCACCCAGATTACCAGTGACCTGCTCCAGCATTGTGTCTCCCTCCCCCAGGGATCCACTCCTCCATTTCACTCCCTTCTGTGCCATGCCCTCCCCATTTCCTCCTTCTCCCACCTCTATTTGGTCAATGGTTTCCTGGTACTCCTTCTCACGGCTCTTGAACAGTGACTCAGTGTCCTTGATCACCTTCTCCAGGCTGTCATCCTGCTGCTGAGGAGAGCAGACAGCAGGTTTAGAGGCAGGGAAGCGTCCAACATGAGGAACCAAAGGCAAGAGAGAGACAAATCAGAGAAAGAACTGGCAGCACTGGGAAAAGAGGAAGAAATACATACAGTGTAGTACAAATAAGACAGGAGTCAGTACTGCCAACATGGACTTGAGAGACTCAGGACTCACACACGGGGCACTGGCCACATCAGCCCAAACAAGCCTAGCATTGCACTGAAGATTTGGAGAGCACAAACCACTCCCGAGCATGACAAATCACCAGGGGACTGCCAAGGGCCAAAGATTTGGGGTGACAAGGGCTTTGGCCAGATACCAAGGCCTCTCTTTGGGCATTTTTACTGCATAGTGGGTAGGTGGGCTGGAGAACATGAGCAAGGATCAGCAGAGACCAGTCCAGCCAGAGGAAGTCTTCTCTTCTGGATGGGCTGTGGGTGGCTCTCCCCATGTGTGTGCACCCCGCCTCCAGCACAGCCCTCAGGCTACAGGTCCCTGGCCTGTCTCCTTTAAAAAGGAGACCTGGACAGGGATGCTGTAATGTATTCATGCAGAAAAGGCAGAAAAGCATCTTGTACAGGCCTGCAAAGGGCTGAAATGGGGTCTTTGAGAGAGCATCTTTCCAAGCTCAGGCAGGACTGAGTGTCCCAACCCAACAAGACCTCAGGGCCCTGATGCCACCGTTACCTCCCCCTGCACCTCTGCAGCTGCAATGGCATATCCAGAGAAGTCCTCCCAGAGGAGCAGCGTTTCTTCTGTCTCCTCCCACGTGAGGCTGTCACAGTCATCCTCAAAGTCATATTCCCTCCTGGGCACAAGGGAACAGCATGTCAGCACCCAGCAGGAGAGCCACAGCAGGCAGGGGGCTGCGTCGGTGCCGAAGCCTTGCACCCGCTCATGGACAGGGCTGCAGCTCTCAGCGTCTGGCCAGGGTGAACTCAGGTGTGCTCAAACCCAACAGTTGATGGGGAAGGAGCTGGCTTTATGGTCAGGGGCCCCAGAAAATTCAGGCACAGACTCCCAAAAGGCAGGAAGAGGAGCAAGAGGAGGGGAGCTGGACCAGCTCCCACTCTCAGCATAGGTGAGCTCAAGTCTCACAGTGGGTCAGTCCCACTGTGGCACAGAGCACAGCGTGAACATTCTCCACAGCAGCATCTCTCATCTTGCCCTCACCAGGGTAGGGACGCCACAGACCACCCTTGCCCTCCCCATCCTGGGACCAGCAGGGAGCCTGGTGCTGAAGCCTGGCTTGACACCATGGGCAGAGGTGCACAGCAGCCGCACTCACAGCTGGTTCAGCATCCTCTGCATCTCCTCATTGATACTCATGGCCGTGGTCTCATCCTCCTCCTCCTCATCAGGCTTCCGGGAGGCATCGCTCTCTGACAGCGAGGTGTCCTCGTCGCTGACCTGCTTGCGCTCCCGCTTCCGCCCCACCGAGGCTGGGACCTTAACGGGAGACAAGTGCAGAGACTACAGAAACGAGGCCGGGTCCGAGGTCAGGAGCAGGTAGTTGGGAGGAGATGGAGGGGAAAGGGATGGTGGAGGGACAGAAAGGCAGGGAAAGAGAGAAAGACAGAAAGAAAGGAAGGAAGAAAGAGAGAAGGAGAGAGAGAGAGATGGGCTCATTATGATCAGGTTAAAGATGAGTGCAATGGATAAAACATGGTTTTAGCATTTTCTGAAAGTAAAACTAAGCAACTAAAGATGGAGTCTATAAATCTGATGAGAAAAAACGATGTGGTTTTACTGTAGAAAAACTCAAATCACCCACCACCCCAGTCCAAAGACAGGGAAACACAATGACAGAGACAGGAAAAAAGAGACAGTCTGAAAAAGGTGAAATATGTCAACATTTATAGTCCGACCTTTTTTACAGAAAGTTTAAAATTTGTAAAATTTCTCAATTGAATGGAACTAACCAGTTGCTTCTGTAGGGACAAAGAGCGAGACAGAAGGGCAGAAAGAGAAAACAGAACATCCAGAAAGAGAAAAGAGACAGAGACAGTGAAGAGAGACAGAGAGAAGATGACGGAGAGGGGAAGGGAAAGGAGAGAGATGGAGTTAGAGACAGACACTCAAGGCACTTGTCTCCCTCCTGCAGCTGTTCCCCTAGCACTGTGGGGTCCCCAGGCCCAACACAACAGGTCAGCAAGAGGTTGAGGGGCCTCCTGATGTCCAAAGCAACATCTGGAGCTTTCCACCTCCACTCTGTGCCCTTTTGCCTGGTCTTCCCGTTCACAACAGAAAGCAAGGGACTGCAAGGAGCAAGGGCGAGGGTGACCAAGTGTCTCCCCTAGCAGGGGGCTGGTGTTGTCTCTTCTACCTCCTTTGGTATCTCTCCTCCCCAGAGCTGGTGGCTGAGTCTGGAGCAGCAGCAGGCGCTTCTCACCTGAAACATCTTGATCATGTCCTCGCAGTTCCGCTGCTGTGCCACATCACACAGCTTGGCAGTGATGTCGATGCGACGGCAGATGTCCATGTCCACCTTCATGGCCTTCTCCTGGATCTTGGTGTCCAGCTCTGTGATGTTCTGAACCCACGGCACCATGGAAGGGGACAAAGGAGGGGAATATTATGCAAGACAGATGGCAGTCGGTGCCCCCACTTTCCCCCTCATGCAGGACCGCTCCCACATCTCTGCTTTGCTCACTGCACCCCCGACAGACCCTGCCAGTGCTGGGACGGGCCCCACCAAGGAACTGCTTTTCTATACAGCCACACCACTTGGACAGGACACTGCTGTAGAGTTGGAAAGGGATTAGAGACTCACATTGCTCATCAGTCCCTTGAAGACAACAAGCTCTGCCTTGAGCTGCTCCACCTTCATGGCCAGCTCTTCCTGGCAAGCTTCAGCCTCCTGGGCTTCCTGCGCCAGGGAGAGAGAGAGATGTGCAAATCAGCACCAGTGTGGGGCAGCTGGGGTGTCGGGGAAGTGGGACAGCAATGCTCACCTCCTGCAGCTCAGTCACCCGGTCCTGAAGCTGGACACGCACCGTGTACTCCTCTTCCCATCTAGGGAGACAAACGCTGGTCAGATCCCATCGGGCTCGCCTCGCTGGCTGCCAAAGGGACAGGACGCAGCGGCAGCTGCTCGCCCCAAAGCTATCCAAGAGCGGGGGATGACAGCACCGGGGCGGGAAGGAGAACATGCCCAGGAATGCATGGCCTCTTGTTTCCAGGCAATGGCAGCTGCCAAGCCCATGGGCCCCCCCTGCCACAAACCCTGCCCCACCACGGCGACGGGGGGAGCTGGGGACACTGACCACAGGCTCCGCATGGCAGCTGGGCTGCACGCCCCGTCATACCAGGGCTGGCCCGTCACAGCCTCTCCATCTGCCCCTGAGCCCCACAGCCCTGGCTCACAGCAGCTCCAACACTCAACAGCAGGTTTGCAGGTGTGCTGCAGAGCTGCCCCCATCTGCATCACTTTTAGGACCATGTCTGTGCGTCTGCAGCGTTGCAGTTCAGGCTGTCCAGAAGCACAAATCTTGACACCAAACCACTTCAGGAAGGGCTGCTCTTGTGCCAATCCCAAAGCAGGGGGCTGCCCTGTGCCAGGCCATGCTGCCTGGGCAGGGGCACGAGACTCCTTGGCTCTACTGCAGCGTAACAGGTTGGATTAAGGAACGCTGTTTCATCCCACAAGGAAGCAGGATGGATTGTGCCACTTTATGCCAGGCTGTCCAGTGGATATTGGGCTCTGCAGCTTTGCAAAGAGCTGAGCTGCAAGGTGCCCAGCCTTGCAGTGCAAAGACACATCCCCTAGCAATTATTATATTATATTTCACTGCATGAGATCAACCTCTTGGGTCACTCTGCAGTGTTGGCCCAGCACATGGTCTGTTGGGAGGCCATCAAGCCGTACTGCTCTTGGCTAAATGACGATCCCATAGAGCAGGGGGGTTGGCATGTGCTGCAGTGCGGCACGGGCCAGGGCTGCTGCATTCTTACCCAGCTCCTGGCTCTTCTGGGAGAGCCAGATTTTTCCAAGGAAGCAAGATCACTCTGGAACAGCAAGCAGAGCCAGTTGTTGGTGAGGTCTGGTTTCTATTAAATGCCTGCAAGCACCAACGCAGACACTGCAACTCTGCACAAGGATGAGTTGTGCTCCGCTCACTTACCCACACCAAGTTTGAACAATAAATCCTGAGGTCTAGGAGGCCAGAAAGCATATGAAAAGACCTCACATTTGTTATCTCGGGGTGTCCGGACAATCTGACAATACGGGAGAGCCCTGGCTTGTGAATTTCTAAGCTCTTAAATCTAGCAACACTGCTCCTCATCAAACAAGGACAAAAGTGTGCACTCCTCATGTTGGTGTTGGATCCATACCACAGCTCCAGAAGGGGAATCAAAGAGTGTTCTCATCCCTTTGGGGAAAGATAGATGAAGGGAAAAGAAAGGAGAAAGTTAAAAGGTAAAACAGCCCTTTTATGGGAACTGCTCAAACAAAGCCTCCCTCCCCAGGGACAAAAATGCCTTCCACCAAAAGAAAAAAACTTCAGCATCTTTCTCAGGGAAGCACTGCCTCTTTTTTGGTCCCCGCCTCCCTCTGGGTCTCTATATAGCCCAGGCTCACTGGGAACATAAAGCACAGCTCCAAATCCTGGTAAGAGCTCATTTCACACCAGCACCATGGAAGACGAGTGTGGGTCACATACACACTGGCTTAAATGGCCAGAGAAAACAGCGATTAATCCTGCTAGGGACAAGCCCGTGCACCCATCCATTGTGAACCTCTCTCCTGCTCATCTGCTGCCTGGCTCCTTCTCCCCTGCTCCTTCCTGCAATGCACCACTCCTAATAATAACTTGCCTGCAGCGCTGTGCCCGCAGCTCCGCACGGCCACCGCCAGCTTGCTGCCAGCTGCAAGCAAGGCTGCCCCACACAACCCCAGAGCCACCGGTGCGTGCCAGGGGGAGAGGGGAGGTCCCTCCTGCACTGTTGCAAAGCAACAGCCTGCCCATAGGCACACAGTAAGGGCAGGAGGGTCCCAGCTGCACGCAGACCTGACCGTCTCCTTGCCAGCTATGGGACAGCTCTTCCAAAGCCAGGGATGTGAAAAGATGCAGTGCTGTCCCTGCCAGGTATGTCCCTTCAACAAGTTCACTTAGAAAAATCAACAATTTCTCCATCTTTATAAATCCTGCTCACTGCAAGAGGCACTGGGGTGCCTTATCCCATCCTGCAGGGTCAGTGCACACTTGCAGTTCAGGGCCTGAAGGTCCTTTTATCTCCACTCTTGCCATACCTGAACTATGTTGCAGCTCACCTTAACAGGGATGGCCCTGCAGCCTGGCACAGCTCCTCAGAGGGCAATTACAACAACAAAGAACCTTCTTGAAGCATTTTAATAAGCAGAAGGGCTTATGAGAATGATGGAGAGACTTTGTACCAGAGCTTTTGCCTGCAGTGACAAGCGGCAAAGGTTTTAAACTGAAAGAAGGTAGGTTTAGACTGGACATAAGGAACAATTTTTTATGATGGTGGTGAGACACTGGAGGAGGTTGCCCAGAGAAGCTGTGGACGGCCTGTCACTGGAAATGTTCAAGGTCAGCATTTTGAGCAACCTGATCTAATGAACCCTCACAGCAGAGAGACTGGACTGGGTTACCCCTAAAGGTCTTCTCCAACCCAAACCACTCTGTGACTCCAACACACCGTGTTGTAGCACTACTCACTCCACACCTCCAGTGTGTTCTGGCATCATCCAAGATAAGAACTACTTGTGAATGCAAGTAGAAGCTATAGCAGACAGCACAAACCTGATGAGACTCCCAGATTCCCAGCACTAGCAGGTCTGTATGATAATCGCATGCACCCTTTGCCCCCATCCAGGGCACCTAATTTCAGTCTGCTCCTGTTTCCAAGTGCGGCCTCTCCTGCTGCTGCAACTATTCTTATCCCTCCCTATAGCCCCCACAGTCCTCTTGGATCCCTGACTTGAATTTCAGGTCCTGTGTATCCAGAGAGAAGCTCCTGATGCAGTGCTCCGAGTGCTGCAGGGCAGCAACACAGTCCTGAAAAAAGCACAAGCTCCAGCACCCAAGCCATGAGTGAGAGAACTGGGAAGTCCTGTTTTAATATGGCCTCTTCCATCTGTCTCCAAGCAGGTGGCAAAGGCATGACACCAGCTGCACTGTCCCCATGGCAGATCACAGCCCACCATGGCAGGGAACTCTCAGCTCCCAAGGGATGTTGGTGTCAGCCCCCAGCATGGAGAAGGGTGTGGAAATGGGATCCCTCTGTCCCATTCCCCTGTTTGGGACCTGGCTGTACCCGTCAGAAAGTTCCTAGTGCTGGATAGGGTCTGGGGGTGGGGTCTGCTTTCCCCCAGCTCCTGGTAACACACTCCAAAAATAGATCCCACCAATAAAATTGGCTCATAGCAGCTTGTGGTGCCCCCCCATCTCACCCTCAGCAGTCCCTCTCTCACCCCCTCTGCAGCCTTCCCTGAAGCTCACTTGCCAAAGCAGGACAACAACCCTGAAAAGCTCTCCATTCTCCCAAAGTTTCAGCAGCACCAACAAACCCAACTTGGTCCTTTCTAGCTGACCCACTTTGAGACCTAGGCTTTCCTGACCAAAAAACTGACTTCAGCTTCCCACTCTGATCTGAGAACGCAATGCAAGGAGTGCTGTTGTTCCCCTCTGGAGAAGGAATCTGACCACTGGCTTAATAATAAAAGGCTCAGGTACCATGCAGCAGTTGGTGGGAAAGAAGAGAGGCCAACTCTTCCTTTCCAAGTGCCTTGCTCAGCGCCTTCCAAGCATCTGACAGGCAAGTTTGCTCAGCCTAAGCCTTATAAAGCCAAAAGCTTAAGGTGTCATCTTGAACCCCAGCCTTGATGTCGGCACTGGAGCTCGCAGCTGTGCAGAACTGGTCAGTGGCACAGCTTCCCGTGGGGAGCTGGGTGTGGAATCACAAACTTCCCAACTGCTTCTAAAGCATCAAAATGTGACTTCTGAAAACACCCAAACCCAGTTGCTTGGGTGGTGTCAGTCACCAGTGACGCTCTGACCCCGCCACGCCAGCCCAGCCTGATCTCATCCTACGTGCGGATCCGGGAAGAGCCTCGGAAACCGGCCTGACACAAAAACACTGCCGGCAAGAGGCGAGAGCAGCGGCCACCCTGCACAGGAAAGAACAACCGGCCAGGAGATTAGCTTTGCATTCTGCTTCACCCTTCTCCAAGGCACATGCCAAAGCCACAGCTATTTTGGGTCGGGAAGAAAGCCCCCGAGGAGTGGGGTGTCCTGCTCTCTGCTGCTGAGGGGCCAGCTGGAGAGCACTGGCGAGGGAAGGGGCCTAGGAGAAGCCAGCCACCCTGCTGAGGGGCTTCCCGACACCTTCTGACACATCCAGAGAACTCTTCCCAGCAGCCTTCTCCAATCCAAACCCTCTCAGTGCTGCCTGTCCACCTTCCTCACCTACTTTCAGGCTGCTCCTCCTTCCTGAGCATTTCCAGATCTCCTCGGCTTTAAAACACAGCTCCTGGAGTCATGCCTGGAGTTATTCCTACCCTGCTTGGCAAAGCATTTCTAGTCCCTCATGCCAGGCGGGTAAGATGGCAAAAGGCTCAACAAACATCCCGAGAGGGTTCACACACCAGGTGGCAAGGGAGGAGTCCTAGGCACAAATGCTTTCAGGGGTCCACACTTTTCCTCATGCTGCCTGCAGCCCGCTGCTCCCGAGAAGTCTGGCCAGGACTGGCGCCTTCCCTCCCTGCTTCTCCCGTACGGAGCCCAGCGGGCAGAGCCCCGCAGCCTCCCCGCGATAGCTTCGGTGCCCCGGGGAACGCCGCTGGTGCCCCTCGCTTCTCACCTGCGCTTGTACTCGTCACGCTCCCTCTTCACCTTGGCCAGCACGTTGTAGAGGGCTCGGATCTCGGGGGTGATGGTGTCGATCTGCACACCCACTCCGTCGGGGTGGACCCAGGAGACGCCCGGTCCCTGCACCAGGGTGGTCTCGGGCCCCGGGCCGAGCCGCCGGGCTTGCGAGAAGGACCAGATGGTGCCGGGCATGAAGCGGGAGCCGGACGAGAAGGCGGAGGGTTGGCCGGGACCACCGGGGCGGGAGCCGGGGGACCCCAGCGCCCGGGCCGACCCCAGCCCCAGCCCCGGCCCCAGCCCCAGCCCCAGGGTGCGGATGGGACCCACGAAG
>VWYI01011228.1:475196-487700 GCA_013399455.1 Anthoscopus minutus | reverse complement strand
TGGGCGGCTCGGCCTCCCCGAAGGGTTTCGGGGCGCCCCGGGGCCAAGGGACGTGGCTCGGTCCAGCGGGATTCCCCGGAACCAAGTACCTCTCCGGCACCGCTAGCTGAAGCCCCGCCTCGTACCGATTTCCGTAACTAGCCCAGCCGCAACAACAGTGTGCCTCTGCCTCCTTTTTAATACTTTATTCTTTTTTGCACAGAATTTAGTGCTTTCTTAGAGCTGCCCCCTTTAAAGAGGGCACAAGTTGCCTTTGCGCCCCAAGCCCTCTCGTTATCCTCTCTCGAGCCCCTCCAAGACAGTCCTGTTCCTGCTGTGCCAGCAGGAAGCCGCCGCTGGACAATGGCGAGCCAGCGGAGGCTGTGCGGAGGCAGCCTCTCAAATACATCATGCTTGGCTTGCAACTGGCTTCGTCCTTCCATTTCACAGAGCAGCCTGGGGTCTTGTTTCATGTCCCTTATTTTAGCCGACTTTAAGTCGTTCCCTCTTCCCCTCTGACCTCGACCTCAGGTGAATTTTGCAAAAAGCGCTGGCGTCGCCCCTCACCCCATCATCTAGTGGGATGAGACTGAGCACGAATCGATCGCTACATAAATATTTTATGGATGTGGACACCTGTGTTCCCTAGCTGTCTGTGCTCTCCTGGCCCGTTCCCCCAGGACTTCCACTGAGGAGCTGAGTCGAGCATGGCACTTGCGCAAAGCGGCCTTTGATGTCTCAGCTGAGCCGTCGGCGGGGGGTGAGCGAGCAGCGGGTTTGAGTTCAAAGAGATGCCCAGCACCACACTGCACTGAGCTCTGTGGAAGGAGCTGGGCATGCTCCAGTGGGGCAGTGTGCTGCAGCCCTTCCCTTGGGATCACAAGTATGGCTCAATCCACACTGCCAGGAGCTTCCCAGCTCCACTGAGGATGGCCAGGTTTGTGAGTCTTGACTGAGAGTCCGCCTATTGCATGTTCCCTGCTGCTTCCCCTCCAGGGCTACAGGTCTCCTCCATCCCTCCATTATTCTTCTGCCATCCTGGCCTGGGAGCAGGCCAAATCAAATTTGTTCCCCTCTCCTGCCTTGCTGTGCCCAGCATCAGTTTTATCCTGTGGCCTGTCTATCTCCCCTGTCCCGTCCACAACTCAAGGCTCCCCACAGCGGCCCCCAACTGCATTTATAATGCTTCCTCTCCCACCAGTAACCATCTGCATCGTCCCTGACACATCCATGACCACTGGAACTCACTGAATTTCAGTCTCTCCGAGATAGGCTTAGGTTGGGAAAGAAGTGGGCTTTCCTTTTCCATCACCCCTTTTTAATGTTTTTTCTCTTCTCAAGCAGATGTTCCTTTGCTCTGCCTCTGGCTAGAGAGGCTCAGTGGTGGCAAGCAGTGCTTTTCCCGAGGGAGAGGAGGGCAGGAAAGCTTTCCTCATGGACAGGCAGAAGAGATCCCCATCTTCCAAAAACCAGTACTACAACAGCAGCTGGTAGGGAGCAGTGCTCCTGGCAGCAATGCTACCAAATAAACAGCCAGGGAAAAGAGAAGGACAAACAGACAAGAGGGATCCCGGTCTTGAAGCTTGCTTTGAAGCAGCAGTGACAGCTCCAGCTCGGAAACCACCCAGCATGTGACCTTTAGCCACGCTGTCTCCCTTCTTCCTGCTGCCACCTCCTGTCACCCGCCCCCCACGCTGCCACAGCCTGCCTGTGGTCCTGGCAGTCTGTGCCTTCTCCCAGCATCCCTCACATACTCCTGTTTTTACCCCTCCACACCCCTGCAGCTGGGCGAGCAGGGTCAGACAGGGGATCTGCTGCTGTGCACAGCCAGCGAGGAGCGCAGGCAAGGGCAACACCACAAACTGTGCAGCAAAGGCTTTCCCAAGCTCTGCTTGGCCTGCTCCTGTCCAGCTGGGGAAACCCAGCAAGTGGAGCTGATGAATGAAATGCCAGTGGAGGAAGGCATTGCCATCCATCAGGAAAAGCTTTTTTTACCAGGAAGCCAGCACAGCTCTGGAGCAGGTGGTGGGATCTCTGTCTGGGGTGGTTCTTGGAGCTCAGCTGTGCAAATCCAGTGATGTGACCTAGTGCTGGGGCAGCCCCGCTTACAGCAGGGGCTGGGCTACAGACCTCCAGCACCTCTTCCACCAACACCCCTGCTGTCTCCTGGACAGGAGGCAGTGTGGAGTCTCCTTTTTTCTCTAACTTCCCTCGCTTAGGGTACTTGCTGGAGTTAAGGATTCTTACAGAATGCAGAAGATGCCTGGAGCAAAGGGCCAACCTATTCTAGTTGCTCCTGCAGAAGCCCAGAAAGAGAGACAATCCTGCTAACCAGGGGACCACAGCACTCCTCCTCTGGGCCTCAATCTCACTGCAGCACTACAGCTCCTTCTCCTCATCTTCCCCCCTTGGTTCACTTAACACCTGGCACTTCTCCAGACCCTCTGACTGCTCCTGCCCCCTGTTTATCAGCTCAGAGTCAACAGTGGCACTGCTGGACCACAGCTGCTGACATGCAGAGCTGCTCATTGCAGCTCTTAAAATCACACCTGTAGCCAACATGAAAAAAGATGCTTATTCACAAACGTGGTGGTATTTATCTTCCACAGATTTTAAGGCCGAGAAAGAAGCACTGCGTTTTCTAACCTTGTGCAAAACTGACAGTGCAAATTCCTGTAGTCCAGATCAGGTACTCATGTGGCACTGTCTCTAATTGCTGACAACACAGTAAAAAGAGATTAAGCCTCTACCAATATCTTCCATGAGCAACTCAAGGTAGTTTCCCCAGGTGGCAACCCAGTCTCCTTTGTGTTTGCCCAGCTGTAACATCCATTAGCAGGCTGAGATACTCCCAGATCTCAGAAGCTTTTGGTAGCTAACACATCCTCCTTGCAAAGGTACTGCATAGGTGAAACCTCTCCAAATCAGCTCCCCAGCTTTCACACAGACTCTTTTTGTATGGCATTCTCCTTGGTGTGTCTGTACCCCATCTCCCTGCTCCCCTTTCCCTCTGAGTGCCTCAGTGGTACCTTCTCCCTTGCACAACACTGCTGAAATATTTCTGTGTAAACTCTCCAAGTCTTCCAACATTCTTCCCTAAAACTGACCCGTAAAATTGCTTCTATCCACAACCAGGGGGAGGTGTTGCAATGAACACACAACTTTTGGGCCCAGCAAAGCCATCATCACAGTCATCTGCCTGGATTTGGGTGCAAATGTGGGGAAGTTGGTGCAGAGGAGCAGCTGCCACCCATGGCTGGGTGATGGCCACACTTAACACACAGAAGGGTTCCTGTCTAACAGCAAAGGAAGAAATGGATTTTCTTCTAAAAATACACAAACACTAGTCCAGGAGGGGGTCTTGGAGCCAGGTCTTCATGAGAAGGCAGTTCTAGGTTCTGTGAGAGCCTGGGACCTAACTGACCTCACCTTCTCAGCAGCTCCTGACTGACTCCATCAGGCAGGTGAGACTTGCAGACATCCTCCTCAGGAGCACTCCACATCCTCCCCAGCAGGGATGGACAGCCTGGGGGAGCAAGACCCACTGGTGGGACTTCGGCCATTTGTGGATTCAGCCCCTACAAAAGTGTCCGTATCTTTGGATGTTATGTGCAATGTACTGTGTGCACAAAGATCCAGATTTCATACCCACGTCTCTGAAATGTGCAGGGCAGGATTTCAGCCCCTTCCTCAGGATACAGCCAGACATGAGGCAATGCAACCAGAGCCTGGGCCAGGACAGACATTACAGCATATGGCATCACTGGAGTCAGTGACCAACCCCTGTCACTACTGGAGTCTCTTCTCTTTCCATTATGCACCCTTGTCTCCAGCAGTCCTCGTTTTCCTTCCTGCACCACCCCAAGGGTGCAGGGCCTGCCTCTCTCTCCCAGTGTGCAGAGGGGAGCTGGCAGCACTTTGGAGCCTGCAAGGCAGGAGCTGCCAGCTGGCTGTCTTCATTGTGCCCTGATAAGGCTTCTCCAACAGACTCCCAGTTTGGGGAGGAGGGCTGCATGTAGCGCAGTGGAACAGGTATCACGACTTCCCTCAATAAGCTTTTAATCTGTGACAGCATTTTTACCCCTCAGATCTGCTTTCAATCCTTGCTCTGCCTCAGTTCTTTGCTTTGCTCTGTCTCAGCTCTTGCAAGCCATGTTATCAGCAGCTTTCAGATAATAAAACACATTAAAGGAAGGTACTGAAAGATGATCCAGCACTGACATTTTCCAGAAATCTCAGCTTTCAGGTAACAAAAGATTCCCAGAGTAAGAAGGCAGCTGCAAGCACAAGCCTAATGTGACCACAACCTTGTACCAGAATGCAGAGGATACTACCAAGCTTTGTCCCCGGCTGCTGCATCCTCAGTACTGTCTCTGAAGCTCGCATGGCTTCATGCAGCCTCTTGATGGCTGCATTTCAGTGTCACACTCAACACTATCTCTCTGAGTGGTGATAACTGCAATGGCTGAAATAAAGAACAGGAGATCAAACCACCAAAGAGAGAAAAAAATTCTCCCATCTCTTCCCAGCTATAACAAAAGGTTTGCAGGCATGCCAAGTGATCAGAACAATGCTCAGCAAGAGAGAAGTTTTATTGACACAGTTAAAGCAGCAGCTATTCCTGCATTTCAAGGCTGAAATTCCATCATAATTTGGACATCGCTGGAAACCAGACAGTTGCCTTGGGATCCCAACCAGGAAAACTCTATCCCTGCTGCTGGGGCTATCAGGATAAACTGCTTCTCAAGGTGAGGCTGCACACTCACATGGTTACCTCAGCAGGCAGCAACAACATGGGACAGATCAGCATTGCTCCTAAAAGGACAGGCCCAGGACTTAATAAGGCTCTTGCTGCTTCTCTTACCAAAACTTAGGATATATTCATCCTCTCTGAACATTTTCCAGTTTTACAGTCTTTATGGAGATGGGGGGTACTAGAAATGCAGTAGTGAAGCAGTAATTCCTTCCCTTTGGTGCTATTGCACGTAGCATTTAATTATTCTGGAAGACACTGAAAATCTTCCCTTGGGTCATCTGTATCCAGCAATTCAGACCTCACCACACAAGCCCAAAATGAGACAGTTGCATTCAGAGGCTCCTCCCTGACCTAATTCACTGGGGAAGCGTGGGGAAAAAGTTAATTTTCAATTATGAAGATATTTGTTTAATGGCTATTCAACACAAAATTATAAAGGCAGCTCCCCCACCTTCCCCACTCCAAAATAGTAAACAAAACACACAGATAGGTAAGTCCTAAAAAACAGAAGATAACAAGATCCGTGACAAAGACCAGGACTCCTGAGACACTGAGACTGAACCATTACAGGAACCACTGAAGTGCAACATTGGAGAGCTTCAGCCAGAAACTTCACAACTGATTAAAAAGCAGCATTATAATGGACTTCTTGGGAAAGAGCAGATCTGTGATGGGATGTTTGAGGGTAACTGCAGGACCGTGTAAAGTTTATCATGCAATGTTTGAAGGAAGAATATGGGACAAAAATTTACTATGGGATTTTGAGGGGAAGGATTGAAGGAGGTGGAAGGGAGGCATCAACCTAAATCAGGGAGAGTTGGGCATGGGAAATGGAGAGAGGAATAAAGAGGAGTCAGTCACAAGGAGGAGACTGGCTCCTGCTCAGTGTGCCTGAGCCCTGCTCCCAGTTACCACCATCTGTCCTGGCCTTGCATTCAGCTAATCCCAGCCGTTCTCCCTGCACACTCACATGCTGCTGTCACTTAGCTACCTGCAAGCTGAGCTAGCCTGCAAGCAGGGAAGGAGGTCTGAGAGCCAGGCAGCACACAGACCACAAGCCTGAGGACCAGCTGCCAGTGACCCACCAAGGTCTGGGCAGACAATCCACCAGCACAGTCCGGGTTTGATGGGCCAGGGAGCAAGAACAGGATTAGGCTCTTTTCGTTCATGTTTTTCAAGTGCTGTTTTGTGTTTCCCTGGACACCCATGTCAGCAGGTTCCCTTAGTTTCTGCTGATCACTCTGTGCCTGGTGGCACTGTGAGTGGGAAAGCTGCAGCCTCACATGTAGCAAACCAGGACATTTAAATAGGAACAGCCCAGACCACTGCTTGCTGTGTCTTGAGGAGAAGCAGCTGCATCTGGGTGAACATAAAGGCAAAGAACTTCACTGTATACAGCTCCACAAACCAAATGCAATCCCTGCTCAAGTCTGGGAGGCCAAGAACTGAGAGACTGCTGGGGACCAGAAAAATGGTGAAATAGGGACAGTCACAAGAGTGAACCACTGTGCTAGAGCCTTGCCCAGACAAAGCACTCAGCTGACAGCTCCACACAATACAGTCTTCATGCAGGCAGCAGGGATTTCGGCTCCCACTGCTTCTTCACAAACATCCCCGTTGTAGGGAATAAGGAGAGACATCAGAAATGCCAGAGCATCAGCTGGGAGTAAGAGGGGTTTCTGCTGCAAAGCAGTAAGGGGACACAGCAGAATTCTACATTTCATGTTCCAAGGAAAAAGAACAAGACTTGAGCAAGAGTATAAAACTTTTAATGGGTCAGTGCATCAGTCCTTGATGCAAAGGGAAAGGAGCAAAAGAGGCTATCATTGTCCCAGGTGCTCAGAGCTGCAGAGATGATCTGCACAGAGCAGCAAAGTGGGGGTACACACAGAGCTGCAGCAGCCTTTGCTCTCCAAGGAAGGGAACAACACATGGAAAAGCAATTCCTCTCACTGTCCATTTACTTTCACTCTATGCTTCTTCTTCCTGGTCGGGATTTTAGGCCGCATCATTTTGGGAGAAGGCCGGACAGCCCTCAAGGGTCTCCTCTGCGCTTGCAATGAACGTTTCTTCTTCAAAGCAGGTTGGGGCAGCTTCTGCTCTTTGTCAGCTTTTGATCCCTCAAGTTTTTTCTTTTTTGGCGGAGGCTCTATGATGGTGGTATCGGGGACAGGGGACAGAGCTGCTGCCTCCACAGCGGGCTCTGCATCTGAGAGGAGAGAAAGGTGCTGTGAGGAGATGCTTCGGGGCTGCTGCAGGGGAAGCAGCCTGTGAGGGCAGGCCCAGCCAGCTCAGCCGAGCTCCAGCACTACGTTACCCTTCTGTGCCTGTGGGATGGCATTGGAGAACTTCTTGAACTTGGCGATGAAGAACCCATCCATGTTGTGCGTGTGGGGGTAGAAACGCCGTGTAGACTTCAGGGACGGGTGGAAGCGACGGTCCTTGAATCTGGAGGAGGAAGAGGGGTGAGGAGTGATGGAACACCTCTGCTCAAGCCTGGCCACCAAGGAGCAGTCACATGTGCAGCTTGTGACCTGCCACGCACCTGGTGAAGCCCTCCTTGCCAAAGTCCAGGCCTGTGGCCACCAAACGGACATTACGTTTCTTCAGGGCATAATCCACAACCCACTCGTTCTCCTCCACCTGCCAGAGGCTGAGCATTAGGATCCAAAACTCACCATCCCCTGAGGAGGAGGTGACCACAGCAGATCATGGCAGAAGGCACTTACCATGATGGAGCAAGTGCAGTAGACAATGTAGCCCCCTGTCTCAGAGGCAGCATTGACTGAATCTATGGCGCTCAGAATCAGCTCCTTCTGCAGGTGGGCACAGCGCAGGATATCCGTCTCATCCTGAGAAAGAAAGGTCAGGATGTCACAGGCATAGGGAAGCACCCCAGGCCTCTGCTGTGGATGAGGGAATGACAGGAAAGCAAAGCACATATAATATACAAGAGTCTGGAGTCTTCTGCAGAAGTAATCTCAAGAAACTAGCCCTGGTACAACACACAGACTAAGAAAGAAAATGAAAAGTCTATTGTAGGTATCTCTCAAGAACAAAGCTGCCCCAAAGGCTTTCCTCTCATGACTTATACTTGAGTCTGCAATAATCACCCACCTTGTTGGTTTTGACAGCAGGATCCTTGGAAATGACGCCTGTTCCACTACAAGGAGCATCAAGCAAGACGCGGTCAAACCCTCCAAGAACCTACAGGCAGATGTAGATTTGGAATTACACTCACAGGTGTACTCAAAACAAGGCCCAAACTAAAAGGGGAACCAGAAGACTAGGAAGGCAGGAAACACTCCTTCTCCCTCCTCCCAATCCACTTTCCTGCCTCTGTATCAAGTAACAAACACACTCCCCAGCAGCTCTGCTTATCCTCCTGTGACAGGTGACTTTGGAGAGCACAGCTTCACTGAAGGGACAGCACAGCAGCCCTGGGTGAGCACTGTAAACAGGAACATACCTTGGGGAACTGGCGTCCATCGCAGTTACTCACGACAGCATTGGTGACTCCCAGGCGGTGCAAATTCCCTACCACGCTACGTAGCCGCTCGGCACTGCTGTCATTAGCCAGGATCATCCCTGTGTTCTTCATAAGCTGAGCTGCCAGAGAGCAAAAACACACCAGGGGCTGAAAACCTCTTGTACCTTCATCTCCAGTGACAGCCACCCCCCACCTTTCCTCGAGTTCAGTCCCCCTCTATTCCCCCTTTCTGTATAGACAAGTGGAAACTCCTCACATGACAGAGCATCCCTCCCAAGGCTCCAGGGTGGTACCTATGTAGCTGGTCTTGCCTCCGGGGGCACAGCACATATCCAGGATGCGCTCATTCTCCTGTGGAGCCAGTGCCATGACAGGAAGAAGACTGGAGGCTCCTTGCAGCATGTAGTGTCCAGCCAGATACTCCGGGGTGGCACCTGGGCAGGGAAGACAGAACAGAAGGTGGCATGTGAAAGAAAGGGAAGCAGGAGCAGGTGAGCTCAGCCCTCTCTGGCAAAGGTGATCTCACCAATGGGCACGGTGGAGTCATAAATAACAAGTCCTGTTTTCGACCACTTCCCCAAGGGGTCAAGATTCACGCCACGGTTGATGAGAGCCTGCAAGGCAAGGAGAAGGGACTGAGACACAGCTCTGTGGGATAGGCAGTTCAGGACACAGCCTCTGCTTCCTGCTCACCTGTGCCAGGTCCCGCCGCCGTGTCTTCAGTGTGTTGGTGCGAATGGTGACAGGGCGGGGAACCTCGTTAGCCTCCAGGAAGTTTACCAGCTGGATGGAAGAAGGGACAGAGAACAGAGACAAAAATGAATTCTCACGGAGGCAGCCAAATCCTCATCGGTCAGCAGAGCTATGGGCAGGGCAGGATCCCACCTCGGGGAGTGGGAAGATGTCCATGAGCTTGGTGAGCAGGAAGTCACTGTAGGAGTAGTAGGCGGCCATGTCCCGGCGCAGCAGCTCCAGGTATTCCTGCCGGGAGCGCCCCTCCTCCCGCTTCACCCCAAAGTCCTGCAGCACCTCCATGTTGCCCTGGATGCGCTGGTGAATGGCGTGAAGGTCAGGTGGCTCAGCAGGTGGGAACACCGTCAAGGAACCACCAACAGCCAAGGAACTCGCACAGGGGCTCTTTACAAGTACAATCAGCCATGCTGGACTCGTGCGCCACAACAGCGCCTGCGCCAGAACGGCTCTGCTGGAATACTGCTTCCATCAGAGCTCAGCTGATGCATAACTCAAAGAATGAAAACTGGACAAACAAGTTCACAAGGCAGAACTAGAGGGTGTTTAAAAGAATTACTTTAGATAAACAGAGAAAAACAGAAAAAATCCCCAAAACAGCAAAAGAAGTGTTTTAGTACTGAAAGCATTACCTGCAGCAGAAAAGAGACTAGAAGTTCCCCAAGGGCAGCCAAGGGGTACAGAGGAGACTAAGAAGGGAGGCAGGAAATTAAAATCACCAAAGTCCAGCAGCAAGCACTTTGGATGCTAGAATTGTTGTCATCAGAAACTCTGGGAATGGGCTGCACAAACACCCACCAGGAAAATCAGGGTAGAGAGGAACAAACCACATAATAAGACATCAGTATGTATTTAGGACTAGAAAGGAAATTAGGGCAGGTTCCAAGCCCCATACAGGGCGTCAAAGATTTCCTAACTGTGCTATACAGAAGCACAGCATTATACACTATCTATTAGGACAGCTCAGCTAAAAATACTTTGTCATATACAGACACTTGCTAAGCAATATGCATGATAAAGTCCAAGTGAAGTTCTCTGGTTGTATATCCAGGCCCCGTGCTGCATCGTGCACATGGCTTATGGATGTCACAGATAAAAAGGATATCCTCCTTCTCAATCTCTTCGCTAGTTGGCAGTTTAAATGGTTCATCTATATCCAGGTTGAGCTGCAGATCTGGGCCTTCTTCTTCCTTCTGTCCCATTTTCTGCTTGCTTGCCTCCTCTGCTTCCTCTTCTTCCTCCTCTTCCTCTTCGCTGTCATCTTCACTGAGGCCTTCCCTAAGGACCACATAGAACAGGACCACACAGACACTTCTCAACTACCATTTCTTAGATGGCAGAAAAGGCAGAAGAAGAATAACAACACAGGCTCCTCATCTATCCAGGAAAGGCTCTACACACTCACCTGTCAGGCTTCTGCTTCAGGGCAGCTTTTTCAATAGGCAGCAGCTAAACAGAGACAAAAGATTAATTAAAAAACATCCATAGTAGTCCCTTATTTCCCACTATCAGTAAAATTTACCTGCTCTGTTTAAAAGGGGCAACAAAAGCACTAAATGTTATGCTGTAATCAGCTGCTAAACTTGAAATCATTCTTGTGAAGGAAAGGAAGAGGAAAGTTCTCCACCACCTCACCATTCCCTACCACTAAAGCTATCCCTTTCCCCCAGGCCTGAGGGGTCATTACAGCCAACACCACCATGTATTCCTTGTATAATTAAGAGCAAGAAGTTCCTACCTCTTCTTCCTCTGATGATGAGGCACCATAATCATCCACCATCTCCTCGCTGCTCCCATCCTCCTCCATCTCCCAGCTGCCCTCTTCCACCTCACCATCACTGGATAATTCCACATGGTTTCCTTTAGGTTGAGTTTTCTTGGCTTTGGCTGGAGCCAGCCACTTGGAATTGCCATCACTGAAGCCATGGGCAGTTCGTCCTGTTGCCTTTACAGCACGTTTCTCCTTCTGTGGGGACAGCTGCTCTTCAGCTAGAGGCAGAAGATGTGGCTGAAAGTTAGGCATTACTTCCAAAATCAGCTGCTCAGCTTCTTCAGTTGTTACACAAAAGGCTTTAGTCCGAGTCCTGAGCTGCCTGTCCAGAGGGAGGGACTGTTTGCTCTCTACATCTCATAAAGTACTGGGTGTATTCTCACTTCTCCAATGGACCTTTCAGGAGATCTAACTAGAATTACCAAATTAAGACACTGCCACAAAGTTCTTATGGTGTTTGCTCTGATATATTACGGTACTCTCTGTCCTGAATCTTTGTCTATCTGTTTTTCTTTCTACTTCAAGAGCTTCCTGGGCTACACAAGATGTAACACAAAGATTTAAAAGCCTCAGCTATAAAAGCAGCCTGCAACAAGCATGCTGTTAATAGATGATAAGTAAAAAATGGATTTAACATGCAAAAGAGAGACCTTCGACTAGTTTTTCAGACAGCATCACCTCCTAGCATGGCAGCCACCAGAAATCAGACAGAATTCACTGTTATTATCTATTAGAGAGAACCCAAAAGAAGGCCAAGATGATGAAGGGTCTGGAAGGGAAGCCTTGTGAGGAACAGCTGAAGTCACTTGGTCTGTCCAGCCTTGAGGAGACTGAGGGAAGATCTCACTACAGTCTGCAACTTCCTCCTGAGGGGAAGAGGAGGGACAGGCACTGATCTCTCTGTGGTGACCACTGACAGGATGCGAGGGAATGACAATCAGTGTTGTGTTGGGAGGTTTAGGTTGGATATCAGGAAAAGGTTCTTCACCCAGAGGGTGATTGGGCATTGGAACAAGTTCCCAAAGAAGTGATCACAGCACCAAGTCAGTCTGAGTTCAAGAAGCGTTTGGACAACACTTTTGGGAATATGGTGTGACTCTTGGGGTGCTCCTCTGCAGGGCCAGGAGCTGGACTCAATTTTCCTTGTGGTTTCCTTCCAACTCACGACACTCTACGATTCTGTAACTTAAAGTAATGAAATTCCACATATCCCTTGTTTTGAAAACGACGCCAGAGAAGGACGGTAGCGGCAGCGCTCGGGGGGGAAACAGGACGGGGACTGCCGCTCTTCAGCCCGGTTCGGACCCACTCCCACTCACCTGGCGGCTCCCGCTCTCCTGCTCCTCCGAGCGGCCTCCTCCCCGCCGGGCCGCCGCCCGCTCCCAGCCGCCTCTTCGCAGCCCTGCATGGCGAAGGGAAGCGACGATCAGCCCCGGCGCGGCTCGCACCCCCCGGCCCGCCGAACCGCGCCCCTCACCTCTTTCTGCCGTGACTGGAGAGCTTCTTCCTGCCGGTCTCCGGCTCTGCGGGAAGACACGCGGCGGTCAGAGGGCCGCGGGCGCCGCGGGCCGGCCGCGGGCCGCTCCAGGCCGCACTTACCTGGCGGCAGGAACCGGGCCAGCTCCACCTCGGCCCCGCGCTGCTTGCGGGCCTTGCGCCCGGGGCCGCGCTTCTCCTTCCTGGTGGGGTCGAGTTTCCGCCCCATGGCCGCGCCGCGGAGACCCGTCCGCCTCCGCCACACGTGCGGCGCTCCCCGCC
>VWYI01011228.1:454208-475176 GCA_013399455.1 Anthoscopus minutus | reverse complement strand
ATCGCTGATTGGCCCTGCCGGCCACGTCAGCGAGGCGGGACGCCCGCCGCCGGGAGGCGTGGGGCCGGGGGCCCGCCCAGCCGCGGGAACGCTGCCGCCCGCCCCGCCAGCGAGGCTGCGGCCCCAGGAACCCCCGGAGCGAGGCTCCTGCCCGCAGGCACTCACAGCGAGGTCCTACAGCCGGGGCAGGGGGTAAACAGCCCAAAGCAGGCAGCAGAGGAAGGCATGGTGAGAGGCAAGGGGAAAAGGAGTTACAGAACCAAGAGGCTGTTAAGGTAAGGGGGAAGAGGTTTAAGGATCATCTAGCCCAACACCCATGCCAGGGGTAGGGACACCACTCCTAAGATCAGATTCCTCAAGGCTTTGTCAAACCTGGCCTTAAAACACTGCAGGGCTGGGGCATCTTCTCTTCTCATATGCATAGGACACCCCAAAAGCTGCACTGATACAGCAGAAAGACATGACTACCTCTTCTTTCAATGTTGAGACCACATACTTACCCCAGTACCCTCATGATAATAGAGACAACAAAATAAAATACAAGGAAACTTTATTTTTCAGTTTTATCAACGTTTTGCTCTGTTTTTTGTTGTTTTTTCACTGTTGTTTGCTTTTGTCTTCAAGCTGCTTATTAGTTGACAAGTCCGGTCAGTTTTTGTATTAAAAAGGATTTTGATGGAGGTAGCTTTGTCTCTGTCCTGGCTTTTGCTTGGTCTTGCCTGCGCACTTGTCTCAGTAAACAAACTCAAAATAAAATTAAGAACGAAAACTGGAATTCCAGGCGGAGGCAACGAGCAATGCAGCCAGGTTCTCCATGTAACAGACATGGCGCTGGGGCCTCCAGTCACTATATACAGAGTCCATCATACATCCAATCCCCCTCTCTCCTAAACACACTCCTCGCTCCAACGGGCTGGCTGCAGAGGAAGGAGTTCCTTCTCCTTCCAGAGACCTGAGCAGCAGCTTCCATGGAGGGAAACAGCACCCAGTCAGGAATGTCAGGCAGAGGGGTAGACTGTGGAGGGGTGGGCTAGGGGGGTCACTTCAGCTTGGCTGAAAGGTCAACAGCACTGGGCCAGGAAGTCACTGCTGCTGGGCCACCTGCAGGGTGAGAGAGGAGGACCTGAGACTCACAGGCTGGTCACCAGAGCCCAGCGTGGCCCCGTGGAGGCCCCCTCCCCCCAGAGCTCCTTTACTGACCGGAGAAGGTACGTACTTGTTGGGGAGGGGGCGGCGGCGGGGGCTCACTGCTGCGGTTGGCCAGGCGGCTGAGGATGTTGCGCTCTGACATCTGAAGGCGCACTGCCACAGGTGGAATGCGGGCAATCGTGGCAGGCAGACGAGTCACATCTGCCTTCATGTCACTCAAAAGCTCCTCCAGCTGCTTCAGAACTACAAGAGAAAGGGACATCTGTTCTGACGGGAAAGAGACACCCCAGAGGGGACAGCACTGCTAAACACCCATCCCCCTCTTGTTTAACACACCGCATTACCTTTGTGCAGCACAGCATTGGCTGGCTTATTCCCAGCCATTGACTCCTTGGATAGGTGCTGGTGGCTCTCAGCCAGGCATTCCACCTCTGCAAAACGTGTGTTCAGAGCCATGGATGGGTGAGATGGATCTTCGGACATGTTCAGATAGGCAGCTCGCCGCAACTGTTCCTCGATCACCAGAGCTTGCTCCAGGAGCTGCAAAAGGTGGGGCAGGAATGAGTATTTCAGCAGCTGCTTGAGAGGGAGCCTTGTTGGCACCCCCAGTCTCTCCTAATCCATTTCTCCACCATCTCATAAGGTGAGATTGTGTCACTGAATCTCCTTTCACCAGCTGGTTTTACAGAGTAGACCAAAACAATAAAGGCTTCATGAAGCACAGTCAGATACACAAAAAACCAGCATACCTCGGGCTTAATAGACTACTACAACTCCTCTAGTATTTTCATTCCTCCTCTGACTCTTTACACATTATTTATGAGGCAAATAGGATAGAATTACTCTTTGAACCCAAGGGAAAAATATTACACGCGATTTCTAGAAAAAGTCTAAAATCTTGTAAGCATTTGGAGAAATAAGCTGGAATCCTGTCAGTGCAGAACTGATCATTCAGTCTATAGCCAATCAATGTTTTGCCCCAAGACTGAGACCTACATGGCTTTTACTTGATCTTAAATCACTCCCACAAGTAAGCTGTGTTCACTCCTAAGGAGGATGAAATAGGATGAAGGCAGCCCCTTCAGCAACCCAGAGTTCTGTTCAGGCACCTGGAGTGGGTTGCAGCAGACAGAACAGAAGCTGAGATGGAAACAGCAGCTTGAACCTTAAGCTTCCTGCTTACCAGTTGTTCAGTAAAAATTTGAATGGAGAACCCTCAACCAAGCTCCCCAGAAAAAAGAGAGCTCCTATCATGGAGCAACTGCATGACCCTGAGATGTACTGCTTTTTTTTATTACCCCTACAACAAAAGGGGTAACAAAACTGCAGGAAATCTTTCACTTTCTTGGTGGAAACTCAGAACTGCAAGAACTTGTTCTTAGAGATCCAAGCAGTTACCACACTAAAGGGAAATCCTTACCTTAAATCTCCTTGCCAAGAACTTATTCTTTATTTCCAGGAAGTTACCCCTGTTCATCTCACCCTTGAAGGGTTCATTGAGGATGGCGTAACGTGGATCATTCTGAATATCCTGCCAACGGGCATAGCCATGACTGAGATGGGATGAGCTCAGGCAAACAAAGGCAGTGAAAACAAGGGAATACACAGCCCAGGCAGTACTGTTCTCCAGAGGGAGTGGGGAGAGGCGCTACGGAGAGGGGACAAACAGGAGCCAAGGAAGAGGAATGAGAACTATATCCTGCTAAGTCTTAACTATGCTGCAGGAAGCTCCCCCTCCCACCATCACTTTCACTCTTGTGAAAATAAAGCACTCTCTCACTTAACCTACTCCAGTCAGATTCAGAACAGTTACTTTCACCGTGACAAATTATGTACAAGGTGGGAGAATGTATCTGTCAGGGCAAGGATACTTGATAATCCCAGCTAGGAGCCAGTAGTCATGACGCCGATGCCAGATCTCATAGGTCTTCCTGGTGACAGTTGCAGCTCGCTCTTCATTCTGCCAAAGGGAGTGTAGTTCTGGAAAGGCAAGAGACACCAGAATGGTTGGAAGTTATTTCATAGATATAAGCAGGAGCTTATAAACAAGTTCAAGCAGATAAAGATCTCATACCAGTGAAACCACCATCTGCTATGTTGAACATGAAGCGCTGCTTTACTGCCTTCTTGTGCCTTTCATCGACTGACTCCTTCAGCATCTCTCCATTCTGCAGCATCACCACATCTCTCTTATCATCGTCCTTTTTCTCATCTGTACACACAGGAAATTATTAAAACAAACATGGCAAATACCACAACAAGTGGGACCCACGAGGAATCCTTGCAGAAGAAGGTTTAAGGAAGAGAAGGGAGTCATCCTGCTTCACCTTTTTCATCCAGAGTGATTATAGGAGGGTCAGGGGGATTTTCAGTTGCTGCTTTGTCTTCCACTTTCTCCACATCAGCTGCAGGAAAGAAGGGGAACATGAGATGCTCAAGAACATATCAAGTCCACAGTTTTGTTCTTCAGCCAGTGAAACCCAGTACTATTCTGTAACTTCCCACTGATTTTCTACATTCAGGCCTATTTCTTTGGGATTAAGTGCTTTGTACCTTTGCTTTCTACTTCCATTGGTTCATCTGGTCTTTCCTTCACTTCTGTTTCCTCTTTTTTTTCATCTGCCTCTGTGGAGTTCACTGGGGATTTTGCTTCCTGGGGTGGTGTCTCCACAGCCTGAGCACACTGCTGAGGAGGACAGGGATCCGTGAGACACAAATTATAACAGTGCACGACAACAGAACACAGTCACAGTAGTTTGAAAAGCAAAGACACACAAAACTGTGAGGCCAGTTCTGAGGACCAGAGAGTTATCTTCAGGTATCACTCTAAAAACTCATCTCTGCCTCAGATGAAATGAAGACGGAGCTGAAGTCCAGAAATTCACAAGAGAAAGTACAAGGCAAAAAAGCCAAAACTCACCTCCATAGGGGCCTCTGTTTCAGCAGCAGAGGCGCTGAGCTCCTTCTCTGGTTCAGATGGCTCTCCTTGCTCCTTAGCACTAGCTCCTTCTTCTACTTTTACTCCATCTTCTGTGTATTCCCCACACCAGAGCAGTGCAGCAGACAAAAGAGAAGCCAATCAGTAAGGTCTTCCCTGTTACCAAGCCCACTTCTCCTTTGTTCCCAGAGATCAGGCCCACCAAAATGGAACTAACCATTAACCATGACCCCCCCTTTTCATGCCCACTACAAATGCTGGGCTTCCCACTGATGTCAGCTCATTGAAGGAAAGCCAGTGTCCTCTCTTGCCTTTAAGGGCTTGCACATGTCTTTGGCAGCCCTCCTAACATGAGAGTAAGCTGATCTGCGTCCACCCCCAGACCCCACCACCACAGATCCGGTGAGGGGAACAGCCAGGGTAAGGTCAGGACGCAGGGTTATACAAGAGGTGAACCCTCACCAGGTGGAGGAACAGGGGCAGGTGTATTTGGCTGTGTATCCCCTGGTGTTGATGGAGTTGGAGTTTTGGGAGAAGGTGAGCTGGGCTGTGAAAGTTTCTTGTTCTCCTCTATCTCTGCCAGTTCTGGCATACTCCAGCGGCCATTCACATGCTCAAATTCCTGCACCTGCACAAGAGGGAGAGAAACACATATCACTGGAGGAGTCATACAAAGCTCATTCCTACACCTAGAGATGGACCACCGAGCACAGAACAAAAGCAGGAGTGCAGGGAGAGGTAGCTAACTCAAGACCCGAGTGACTACAGTTGTATGGCCAGCAAAGGCCACATTGCTCAGCTAGGCACCTACCTTTTTGCGTATAAGTGACATGACCCCAATGCGAGTAAGAACGTGCTGTCGAGAAAGACCTTCCCGTGGGACCCCATCTGCAAAGGTCTCTGCACCATCAGCTCCAGGTTCACATAAATGGCGCATGAACAGCGAGACATAGGCCCTGCAGTGATTGAGAGACAAGCAGTTAGTCCATAAATTGTATTATCTGGAGACATGCATTGTCAGACCTCTTCCAGCACATAAGGGAAATTACCCCGAGATTCTTAACTCATAGTAACAAGTTCTGGGGCTCCAGGCTCCTTCAAGGAAGAATTTCCCAACAGAATCATTATGTGTATATAGAGGACATACACAGCTAACTCAGGAGTCTTGAGCCAAAAACAATCATAAACCCAAGAAGGACTCTGGGACATTCATTACATGCTTGTAGAGCCATGCAACTCCTATAAAAGCATTTGCTTTTTGTGACTTAAGAGTCAGGTCCAAGCAAGACAGTAAGCAACAATTCCAGCTTATACTTCATTCTCCTACAAAGAATCGATCAATACATTAAAGAAATGTAGTTTCCAAGAAAAGGCCAAATTCTCATTCTTCCCCAAAAGGACTAGCTGCTGTCAGTCTTCCATTCCTGCCTAATGCAGACTCACTTGAACTCTTTCTCTGACTTGCCACGGAGGTCCCGAACAAGCCACTGAGTGGTGAAGGCATCCTGAGGTGGCATTCCATAGCGCATGATAGCATTGAGGAAGGCTTTCCGCTGGCGAGCGTTGAAACCCAACACCTAGAATGAGGGAGCAGACAGACAGATATGGCAAGAGGAATACAGAGAGGAGAAGCTGGGTTGCCAGTGCCTTCGCTGGTACAACTTACCTCGATGTTCCCTCCCACACGGGCCAGTAAGGGAGGCAGAGGCTTATCCTTATCATTTCTCAGGCCCTTGCGGCTAGGCCGACGAGCTGCTGAAGAGAGAAAGGCAGCTAAGTAAAGAGGCAGAGCACAGCATATTGTTGTGTGAATACTGCCCCAACAGGAGAGCACCACAAAACATATACATCGCCCAAATCAAGTCCCAACTGTTTCCACACTCAAAGCAACCCAGGAACTCTGGCTCCAGTAGAACTTACCTTCAGACCTTTCATCAAAGTCTTCATCTCCTTCTTCAGAAGCAACCGAATAGTCTGACTGATTATCTGACTGGTCATCCTGCCAGTCTGAAAGAAAGACAGCACGTGAGCCTGAGACGCTACTCCGTTACTTCCCAGCAACACATACTTACACCCCTTTTTCCCTCAGGGTCCTGTGGATTTGTACCTCTATCCTCCTGTGAGCCATCGTTGTAGTTAACTTGCTTGCGAATACGTTTGCCCTTGCCCAGATTCCTGGCCAGATCCTCCTGTTGTTGCTCGTAATGGTGACGGAGAAGTTTCTCCCAATAATCAGGATCCACTGATTCTTCCTGCTTAATAATTTCCCGTTCAACCTCCTCTTCCTCCTGCCAGAGAGGGTAACAAATTTAGGGCCCTATGCTTCAAGTCCCAGCCTGTCATAGCAAATATATGCTTGCCTGCTTGGCCTTAAAAGCTTCAGAGCTCAATTATCTTAATTCATCCTCCATCACTCAGGAGAACATATTAGCTGACATCCACCTCATACTCACCCCCATTTCCTCCTCACGAACTACATACTGGGCCACCTTGAAGGAGCTGAGATATTCATTCATGCCCTGAAGTTCTGTATCTTCTGTTTCATCCTGGTTCCGATCCAACAGACGCTCAATTGCTTTGTCATCATAGTGGATTACACTACTGTCCTCACCCTCTTTGTTATCCCCTGAAGGAAGAGTACAGGCACTGTTGCTGCATGGATCTCAATGGACTACCAAAGGGAATGCCACCCTAGACCCTCTTTGTAGAGCCATAATCAGCAGTCTACAGTGTCTCACTGAGTAAGGAGCCAGATCTCACCAGCCCCTTCAGTTTTACTCCCAGGTACTCACCCCCCTCAGTAGCCTCATCCTTGAAGAGTTCTTCAGTGCCAAATTTGAGAATGTCATCAAGTTCCTGTTTGGACATGGAGCCTGTCTTGGAGCCCAACCCTGGTCTCACTACCAGATGAGTTAGCATCATCTTCTTCTTGGCCACCTGAGTGATACGCTCCTCCACTGAGGCCCTTGTCACAAAGCGGTATATCATCACTTTCTTGTTCTGTCCAATTCTGTGTGCACGGCTGAAGGCCTAGAAAAGACACGTGCTCACAACCATCTAGAGCTGCACAAGCAGTAGTCCAATACACACCACCTACCTCCACAAGCTTCCCACCTGCCTTCACATTGGCTCTTAGCATTAGTGAAGGCTATGCCCTAGAAGATCCCTCCACTGTTTCACTTCCGATCTCTACCCATCCTCACTGCTTGAATTTTGCATATTTCTAGAGGGAAAGCCTCATACTCCTTCACTCTAATTATTGAATTACTCCTCTTCCTCAGGATTACTCCATAATGAGTGATCTCATTCTGGATCAGACTTACCTGGATATCATTGTGGGGATTCCAGTCTGAATCATAGATAATCACAGTATCTGCTGTGGCCAAGTTAATACCAAGACCCCCAGCTCGAGTTGAAAGCAGAAAACAGAACTGCTGAGCTCCAGGAGCTTAGATTAAAAAAAAAAAAAAAAGAAAACCAAAGTAATCAAGAGTGTGCAGTACTCAAAGAAGGATTTGTAACTGACCCACACATCACCTGACAGGGAATTGCTAATAATTTAAGACTCCAGGAAAGCAATTAGGGCACAACAATCCCATGATGAACATTAAGCACACACAAGGCAAGCTTTCATTTTCCAGAAAAAGTAGGAGACTATATACCATTGAAGCGATCAATAGCTTCCTGGCGCATGTTCCCTGTGATTCCTCCATCAATCCGCTCGTATTTGTACCCTTCATGTTCCAAAAAATCTTCTAGAAGGTCCAACATTTTAGTCATCTGCGTATCAGGAAAACAGCACCACAGAAGAGTAAGGGACAAGTGGACAGACTTCTTTGATTGTAATGCAGGCCTAAAGGTTTTTCTCCATATACCTGAGAGAATATAAGCACTCTGTGACCTCCTTCCTTCAGGTTCTTTAACATCTTCTGGAGCAGCAAGAGCTTTCCAGAGGCTCGAATAAGTGCACTACCATCATACATGCCATTTGGCATTTTTGGAGCTTCCTAAAATGAAAAAGAGAAAGAGGAAATAAGGGGAAAGGGACAAAAACAGCTTGAAGGGATGTAACTTAGTCTTAGTCCCCAAGTGATGCTGGCTCACATCTGGTCACAACTTGGCACAACCACAAGATATAGCACTGCCTGTATGAAACATCAGTGCTACCCTGTGCCTGTTTCTCTTGCAATCTGACTCCTACATAGCCTCCTCTTTTCTTTTCTTAGTCCCTACTCTTAAAGTCTTCACCAGCTCATGAGTCAAAAGATAGCTCCTATCTGTCATGTAAGTGTGCTGGAAAAGAAATGGCCTTCCAGCATATGTTTGGTCTAAATAAACACAGGATGGAAAAAACACACAGAAGCAAGAAGAGAGAAATGGGAACCCCTCCATGTCTCACCTAGGGAGCTAACTGGCTACCTAGTAACAGCTAGCATGGAATTTGCTTGTGCACAATAAATGACTAGACATACCATAGCAGCCACAGGAAAGAGGTAGGGGTGGTTACAGCACTTCTTCAGATCCATAACAACATTGAGCAATGAGACTTGGTTACCACCACCCCGTGCATTCAGTGCCTCAAAGTTTCTCGTCAAAATGTATTTATAATATTTCCTGAAAACAAGAAAATAAAACAACTCAGACAGTTGTTATGAGAAAGACTAACCTACTCTTCTCTTCCTGAACTCTGCACAGCTTCTGGCATTACCTGCCAGCTATCTAGTGCCACTCACTATCTCTTTATCCATTACACCAGAGGACAGGATTAGCCCTTCCTCTGCTCTAGTGGCAGCCCACTGTGCAGAAAACCCTGTAAAGTAAGGATAAGGCTGTTGCAGCATCCTCTCTGAAACTGCGGAGTAGCTCAACAGCTGGTGCTCTCTTCATCCCCACACTTACTTCTGCATAGGACTCAGCTCCACTCTGACAATGAGTTCAGTCTTAGAAGGCATATTCTTGAAAACATCAGCCTTGAGACGCCTCAGCATATGTGGGCCCAGCATGTCGTGCAGCTTTTTGATCTGATCTTCCTTGGCAATATCTGCAAACTCTTCTAGGAAGCCCTCCAAGTTACTGCAGGGAAACAGACACTCAGCAAACGGCACAAAGGAAAAAGAGTAAAAGAGCAAGCAAGGGAAAAGGAATGACAAGACAGGCAGGCTGACTTGCACTGCAAGACATACTGGAATCTCTCAGGTGTCAGGAAGTTCAGCAGGTGGAACAGTTCCTCCAGGTTGTTCTGCAGGGGAGTTCCTGTAAGCAGCAACTTGTGCTGGAGGGAGTAACCATTCAACACACGGAAGAACTGGAAAGGAGAGAGCAGGAAAGAAAGTGGGAAAATAAACCAAAACACATACACAAATACATCAAAGGCTTATTAAGCCATCAGCTTACAAAAAAAAATTCTAGAAAGGAAGTTGACACCAATCTAGGGTTCAATTTAGATCACATCAGCTGTTTGGACAAGAGTTCCAAGTAGTTCACATTCCAGTGAGGGTTACTAGACTGATCTTATTTGGATCATTGTTCTGCATAGCTAAAGCATGACTTGCAGCAAATCCTCTGAGCCATCAGGTGCTTCCTTTGCTTTTACAAGTTACAATCTCTTTCAGATCACAAATAATTTCTAGACTGCTGTACTATGTATTTTTCCTTGCTAAATTAGTGCTCCACATTCCTACAACTACTCTGCCTTGAGAATTCTAGAAATAACTAAGTCACTCTTCCTATTCATATCACTCCTGGCAGTGTTCCAGAGCTCTGAACAAGCAGAGGAGAAAAAGAGCTAAAGGTTTGCCAATGAGTCTTGAAGGTAATTTGCAGTGGTTCTCACAATGAAGTAATTCCAGACAGATGTATGAGCAGTTAAAGTACTGCACTGAGTGAGAGCACAAGTGTACTATGTTCACCTGCACAAACTGACAGTAAAGCAGTAATTTATTTACGAGTTTGGCCATTTCTCGGCTTATTCTTACACTGAGCATGATACAAGGTCAAATTTAATAAAAGCAGCTGTACTAGATGACAAACAAAACCCAAATTGCTTATGTTTTGGTTAGTGCACCAGAAGAGTACTTCTAGTGGCCTCCACAGGGATTTATCTTTCTGTGTAGTCATAGTTAAAAATATTTTTATTTTGGAATCAAATGTGGAAGTTACTAATTATATGTGCAAAACTTTAGGAGATAACCCAAATTTATCAAGATGCATCTGACATATCTATCTTGCAGCCAAACACCTATAAGCTGTTCTTCCAGGACAGGAAATTGCTGTAGAAAAAGATTTAATGGTTCTGCATAGTATCATAGTGTAACCTTGAGCCTTTACATCCTCTTTCAATTACTGAATATTAATAGTAAGAATTCATTCCCAGTTCAAATGGTTTCAATGCTAAGCATAGAATGGCATCCAGTCTTAGTGACTACAATAAAATAAGATCTAGAAACTGAACTGCAAGCACAGCTGTGATGTCTCAGGAAGATGCCTCATGCCAAGATCCAAAACACTAAAGCCATTTAAACAAAACAAACAAAAAGAAATCAAGCAGCAATTTTGTCTTACAGCCTCCAAGAACCTCTAAAACCAGCTTTCCAATAATAATTGGTTTTGGCATACACTGAGCACTAGAATCCAGCTGAAGACAGACAATTCAATACCAGAATTAAGGCACCAGGCCTATGGAGGAGCTGGATTAAGAAAGCACAGTCAAGTCTACTCAATTCAAACAAGCCCAGTTAAGGTGCAGCCTCATATTAAAGCAGCTATATGGCTTTCAGCACCTACCTAGGCATTTCTGAACACCTCTGCCCACCCTCAATTTCTGTAACCCTTAATTAGTTCTGCTACAAAGCCAGATGAATGCACAGAGAAAGCCTGCTCTGGAAGCGGGGCACTTCTGCTCACAGAGCATGATTTATGCTCAGCATGCTAAACCTTTTCAGAACAGAGGTGGTGCAGGTAATGTGAGTGATCTGCTTTCAGAGAACTCATTTTATATTTGAGAGCAACAATCACATCCAGTTTTTTCTGTTTTTCAGTCTACACCAATTGCCCATTCACCTAAAGACTGTTTTAACCAGTCATCTGTATAAGTAAAGTTGTTGCCAATGACGATCAATCTCCAAATGCAGGCTGTTGGTTTTTCTTTTTAATAACACATTAAATTTACTACTGAACAAATGACTAAGAGGTGTCTCTCTCCCCTGCAACATATGCCATGCCCATGAACCATCTATGTTTCTCTGTACCTTAGACTGATTGTTCTTCAGTCTGTGAGCTTCATCCACAATGAGACAAGCCCAGTCAATAGAGCCTAGTATGGCCATATCAATTGTGATCAATTCATAGGAGGTGAGAAGCACATGGAACTTGACAGCAGCCTCCTTCTGCAAAGGAAAAGGATGAACATGTAATGGGATAGAGGATGTGGTGTTCCTCCATCAGATTATCCTGATGAGCCCTGGTCAACAGCACAAAAACTTTCATATCCCCAGTCTCCTGTCACAAGACTCAAAATGCTGCCCAATTAATTTTAATTCCCTATTGCTCTCAACACATGTAAGTCTCCTCAACCCCCTCAGTACATACTACTTTTGGACAGATGCCGAATACTCCAACAGAGATGTTTAACAATTAAGTAGTGAGTAGGGGCATGCTAAAGAGAATCAAGATTTTGAAATTTGGAGAAGGGAGTGGCTCATCAGAAAGCTAAGACTTCAAAAAATAAATAGTTTACCAAGGAATTTTATTACTATTAGTACTTAAGGCTGTTCCATTTTAAAGGAAGAAAATTAGTCTATCTACCTCTGCCTCTGAAAATGCTTTAGCTTCCATCTTGGTTTTACTAGGAAGACTTAAGTTCTACAAAAACTAGCCACCTAGGTCAGGCTTTTCCTTCCTTTCTGGGCACAAAATGCAGTATCTCATATGTCTGGGTATGGCCTATCAGCCAATCCTCAGGATGAAAAAGTTCATACTTTTTGTATATTTGTCTTCTACACCCAGTGGCAATTGTGACATCAACTTAAGATCTGCAGAAAAGATGCACAACTTCACAGGTTAAGTCGGGAAGACAGAAGGACTAGCCTAGGGTCAGTATTGCCTTAGTCAACTATCTTTCCCCAGTACTGAATCAGTTCAGACTAGCAGGAGTGTTTAAACAGTCTACAGCAAGAGTCCAAACGCCCACTTGTCATCAATTTGCAGTTATTTCCTCTTGGAAACTACAAGCATAATCAGTTCCCAGGGACAGCAGAGTATGTGAATCTCAGCTGCTGAAAGTAAGACAAGTGCATTTCAATTCAGGCTTGTGTTAGTTACAGCAGAGCTCTGTACCTTCATTCTGGATGCTTTTTTGCCTCCACGTATGGCATTATCCTCAAAAGTGAACTCATTCTCACGAATGATGGCCCGGCTGTCTTTATCTCCGACGTAGGTCACTACATACATATCTGGGGCCCACATCTCAAATTCTCTTTCCCAGTTGATGATTGTGGACAGTGGTGCACTCACCAAGAAGGGACCCTTTGAGTGCCCCTACAAACAGAGTCAGTAGAACATCAGATGACTGCAATCACTAATACAGGCAGGATCTCCTTGGGCAGTGACCTCCCAGCTCTCACCTCTTTGTATAAGGAATACAGGAATACTGCTGTCTGCACAGTCTTTCCCAGACCCATTTCATCAGCCAAGATTGTATCTGTGCCCTGGGCCCAAGAGAAGCGCAGCCAATTCAGCCCTTCCAGCTGGTAGGGATGCAAGGTGCCCCCTGTCACATCGAGGTACTCCGGCTGCCGGTCATATTTCACTGTTGGCTATAGTGGAAAAAAGGAAGAGTTGGAATCCTTTTAGTCACTTAGACAACTAACAAGAATCCTTTCTTAGCCATCCTTATATTCACTAGTGCAGACGAGGCTTAACAGATGACAGCTAGAATAGCATGAAACCCAATTTCCAAATGGCCAAAGACATCCAATGAGAAGCCACCGTTTTTTGTAAAACCCTTTCAACCAAGAGCTAGGGAGTCTGACCCAATGGACACACGGTGGACCTTTGTCTGAAGGCTCTCTTAATGCCATTTATTCTTCGGGCTATGAAGGAGCTCCAAACCATATGCTGTTCACTCTCTGGTTTCCTATTTACCTGCAGGCACCCCAAAATAAGCAGCTCTATCAGATGGCTCCAAAGCAAAAAACAGTAACTTACATCTACTGTGGGAGTCTCAGGGGGTCTTTCCAGTTTCCTCATCTTCACTTTCTTTAACTTCTTACCAGGCCTGCCCTCTTCACCTCGCATCAGCTCCCTATGCAGACACAGTCCCAAGTACACACAAGTTTAATGGCTTTTTATTAACAGATCAAGAGAAAACTATTGCAGAGAATGGGGAGGGCAAACACCCAACTCAAACAGGCTCAAGAGAACAGGTCTGGAACATTCATGAACTGGTAGAGAGGCACAAGGTCCCTGCCCAAAGGCGTAAGGACTCAGCAACAAGAAGATGCTTCTTGCCCATTTCCATCTATTAATCCAGCCAATGCTAGAGGCTGACACATTGCAGTACTTTCTTTTGAGGGAAGGGAAAGGAAAACAACCTCTAGTTACTTCTCCTACCTGTGATTCCAGTAGGCTTGCTTGTAGAGGTCATAATCTTGAATATCCACATCTTCACTTTCCCAGGATGCCTGGTCATAGGGTAGGTCTCTCCATTTAATCAAATAGTGGACATTCCCCTTCTTATCCACACTGCAGAAGAAACCAGTCAGTCTCAAGCACAATGAGATGGCATTATTTCCCCAATTCATTCAAAAGGAAGGACTCGGTGAAGCAGCAGAAACAGAACAACAATGTCTGTCATACCAACAAAGAACTCCCACTGTTTCTCCCAGTCATACTGCAGTTTAGCTCATCCCCTCTCCCTCAGCCTTGCTTAAGGCCTTTGTTGAAAATCCTCTTTGTTACACCCCCTACCTATGATTAAGGATCCTGTGGATCATCATCCACTCTGGCTTGATCCCATATCGATAGAAACGCTCCTCCATCTCAGCGTATTTGGGGTCCTTGTTTTTTCTCTTTCGGCTTTTCTCTTCTTCCCCTCCAAAGTCTCCTGAAGGTGGCTCATCCATATCATTTTTGCGTTGGTAGTTACGAAACATGACCTGGCAGTGCAACTCCAGCTGCAGTCAGGACACAAGCAGTCACCAAGTGTTTTAGCCTCAACTGTCCACCCTTACACCATGGTTAGGTTTCTCCACTCACCTGCAATTCTGACACCCAGGAGCAGTGCCAGTAGGACATGCCCTGCCATTTGACAAAGAACTGCCTTTCAGGCCGACCCTCCAGAGGCTTTGGGGGTGGAGCATTAGGATCTGCATCTGGTGGACGTGGTGGTGTGGGGCCAACTGGGGGCTGACCCCATTTCCAGATCAAGATCTTCTGCACCTTTCCTTTCAAAGCTGGGCACTGGGAAGGTTAAACAGAGCTTGATGCATCACAGTGTACTCTAATATGGAAGGACTGGAGGAGCAGAAACAGTCACTTTTATAGTTTCAACTACACAGACAGAATTTTCTAGGCTTGATGAACCCAGTAGTCTGCCCAACTACAACTTCACTGAAAGTTTGTGCAAAAAATATTTTACTGTACAACTAAGGGCCCAACGTAATCAACTTTTTTTTGTTCATCACCTTTAGGTTTTTAATCACCTAATGAAAGCAATTAACACCACTTATACTACCTATTTCAAGAACTTCCTGCTAAAGCATGGTATTTCTCCTAAGCATCAGTTACTAAGAAAGGTCTTAGCATTACAAAGCTTACAACAGCGCAAAACCAGTTTGTCTCAGCACCAGTTTAAATTACTTTAAGCACTGAATTTGCTTGCACTTGTTCTCCTGCTTCTACACACATAGAGGAGCCCAAAAAAGTGATCCTTGGCATGCTGGACCAAAAACTGCTCAACTACCCTGCTTGTGGACAAATCTCAGGAGACCTAAAGGCTGTAGCCCGGCTCTTGCCACTGTCTGGAAAAAGAAATCAATCAAGGCACAATACAGCTACAAAAAGTCAGGCCTTTAAACTTTATGACAAAAGTGTATGAGGAGACAGACTTCAAAGGACTGTGTATTTCCATAGAAATATGATGATCTAAAGGGCTTAGATCAATCACCTCTTGTAGCAAAAGGAGAATGAAACTAGTAGAAACTCACAGTGCAGCGAGGACACAGCCATTCTCCATTGGGAATCTCAGGCAGCGGGGGATTCAGACAGTGGATGTGATAGGACGAAGGACAGGCATCACAGCACAGCAGCTCTCCTCCATCCTTGCAGACTCTACAGAACTCCATATGGTGGTCATCCTCTTCCTCAGCATCCCCCACTACATCCTCCAGGATTTCCTCACCTTCAGAGTTATCTTCCTTTGCTTCCCACTGAATGCCTTCTTTTTCCTATGGGAGAGGGAAATCGGGAAAACAAAGTGATTATTTCATTACCACAGAAACAGCCCCAAGTCACTTGACATCCCCCTCATACATGATCTCCTGCACCATTTGGGGAATCCAATACTCACACAGTGTGGGCAGCTCCATTTGCCCTCTGGAGCTTTCTCCATATCTGGGTCCAGGCAAACCATGTGGTAGGCACGAGGGCAGGTATCACACAATATAATTTCTCCTCCCTGCTGGCACACCTCACAGTAGTCCTGGTGGTCAGTCTCATAGCCATCCACAGCCACTGTGGAGTCCTCCTCACCTGCAGAGGGTGATGAGGAGTTACTGCAGTACAAGCCACAGGTACGAAAGGTTTCCTACAGCCAGGGAGGGTATTCTCCCAACAGCCTACATAGCCACCTAGAGGTCCAGAATACAAAACTCTTACTCTGTATAAGTAAAGAGGACAAGAAGGAAGACCTAGAAACAAGCAAAACAAGTCCCTTTGTGCCCCTTCCACCCATGAAATAAAAGGCACACTTAAGGCCAGGAAAACTCAGCACAGCATCTGTTTCCATAACAAAGAACTCCTGAAAGAACACCTGAAAACCTTTTCCTTATTCAAAATAATACCAGGTTCTTCCTTCACAATCAATTCTCCCTCAAGTATGCTGTTAAGCATCAAAACTCCACACAGACATCCCTCTACTCTTTCTACACACTTAGCTGAGCTTGTCTCCAACTGTTCACAACTATCTATACCTTTCTTTTTCTTCTTCCCAGCCTTGAGTTTTTTGCGACTGCGGCTACTACGGCTTGTAGATCCATCTGAAACAGAGTAGCTGTTGATGCTGGCATCATCAAAGTCTGACTCCACATCCAGATCATCATCTTCACTCTGAGATAGGTAAGAAAAAAAACTGTTACTCAGACAGACATGCTGGGAGGGTAGCAATCAGACACACAGCTCTGCATTACTATCACCTCATGAACTCCTCCTCACAAGGTCAAGAAAAGAACATCACTTACTGATGATCTTTTACGCTTGGAACCAAATCCTCCCAGTTTGATTTTCAGTGGTGCCACCTTCTTTGTTTTAGGTTTCTTGATATCAGGAATACGAGGAGCAGCCTTTGGCTTCCGCCGGGCGTTGGGTCCTGGGAACACAGGAGGCAGACTCAGAAGAGCTATTGCCTCGACATCACTCACGTTCTATCCTCCTGCCAGATTCTTATCTCACCTTTGCCCTCCTTTGTCTTGGCTTTCCTGAGTGGCACATCTACGGGGGGCTGTGGCAGGACAGTATCCACGTTTGTCACCATGCTCTCGACTACTGCAACAGCTGCAGCTGCAGCAGCTGCCACAGATGCACCTGAACTTCCCTTGAAGGGGTTGTTTGTGCTAAACTCCCTCCACTTGGCTCCCAGTACCATCATCATCTTCGACACTGCTATTTTAGGGTTCTTGGCTGCAATAAGTGGTCTGTGTACAGTTAAGGAAGGAAGAAAAGGTTACTGAACCACCCTGAAATGTAGATTATTCCTTCCCCCATCAGCAATTTTATCTCAAACTACATTCCTTTCTAATCTCTGATCTCAACAGCCAGTGATTATCTCCATTCTCATCCTTTACTCCATGTGAAAGATGGAAATGTTCTGGGGCTTGGAAAAAAGAAATGGAATTTAGCATAGTAGGGAAGAAAGGGGACTGAGAGAACTTATATCACCTCAACGACTGAAAGCAAAAAAGCTGGGGATCAATTATTTTACTGTTGCTTCAGTTTTCACTCTAGGTACTACACTAGTGTGCACTGAGATTCCAAAATCAAGGAATCTAGTTTTTTGTCCTCTTTTTTTGTTCCCAAGTAATTTCAAGTGTAGGCTTGCAGCTCACCTGACAAACTGGCTAAAAGCTTTATAGTTGGTGAGTGTGCGGTAATCCTCCTCTGTGAAGATGTGATCAATATCTTCCATGCCCCAGTCTTCCAGGAGCTGAGCAGATGACTTTGGCTCCTATGAAAAGAGAATCATGGCAACTCTGAGCAGAACTTCCACATTCCACAGATGACCCAGGGAATTTTTTTCCCCTGCATTCACTTATCACTACCTAATAGGACAAAGTCACAATAGCAGATATGGGGAAAGGGGAGAAGTATTTGGATTCAATATAAATTCTGTGTGTGATTAAAACAGGAGAGAAGGAAGAACGCAAGGTGGGAAAAAGGTCAAGTCAAGAGGGTCTAGTGGAAGAAGAGACTACACAGTCCTAACTCCCTGTGCAATCACAAAGGGAGAGCACAATGATCCCGCAAATCAGATACACAGGAATGAGAAGCAAGCAGTCAGCAGGGTAGAGCTTGTTACCTTTGAGTCATCATCCTCTTCCTCCTCTTCCTCCTCCTCCTTGCGCTTGGCTTTGTTTTTCTTTTCCTTCTTGGGTCCTAATTTCTTCTTTTTCTTCTTCCCAGGAGTATAATCACTGCCCTCACTGTCAGAGCGCAGAACCTCCTCTTCTTCCTCCACAAACTCATTCCCCTCACCAGAGCTGTCCCCCATCTGGGGAGGAAGGGAGAGATCAGCCATGAGAAAACACCCTGGATAAACACCAAACACTGCTCTCTCCCCAAGCTGTACAGGATTAATTCAAAAGATTGCTGCTATTGGCCAAAAAGAACAGTAAGAACCCTCACTCTATATACACATATTTTGGAGTGCGACCTTAGGCATCCTTTTCCTTACCTCCTTCTTCTGACGCTTGCTGAGCTTGGGCACTTTGGGTTCCTTCAGCTTCTTGGGCTTCTTCTTCTTCTTGATTTTGGGAGTGTCAGCCTCTGACAGAAGCTCTTCTTCTGGCTCTTCTTCAGGTTCTGGATGTGAAGAGGTGACATGTCTCATTCAGCCTTCTTCTGTGCACTACAGTACAGCTCCCCTTCACAGAGATCAACTTGTCTGCTTCTTGCTACATACTTACCAAGAGAGCTGGTTACAACGCTTACTGTTTACAACAAATACTCCAAACTTGTATCCTAAGGCACCACTGAACATGGTTTCCCTGCTCCCAACACCACATTTTTCCAGTCTTGCTTCTCCAAGCAGAACTTCACTCAGAACTTGGACAAGACATTTGCCATAACCCATCAAGAAGAGGAAAGAGCATAAAACAGGATGGCCACATCTAAAGGGGGCAAAACAGCGAATGCATTTGAGAACCTGAGCAAGATAATGTTTCAGTCCATGGACCTCCAGGAAAGAAACCATCTAGCCTCTTCAGCAGTACAGAACATCCTACAGCTGCATGCAAAATACAGGCCAGTAAGCCACTACTTTTCCTCCTCCATAGGAAAGTTGCTACTCAGCAACTCTATTCTGATCCAGATTAGACAGAACCTTCCCCCAGCCCTAGCAGCTAGCAAGCTGACTGCCTGGCCAGAACACACGCCAGTTCCCCAGCACCAGTGCACACTTCCATCTGTGTGCCCTTGTTCCCTGGCTGCCCTTGGCCCGAGGGGCAGGGGCAGCCAGACAGCCCTTCCTTCTCTTTGTGGCAGGCTGCGGGAGCAGCGCGGCCACCCGCCCTCCCCTGCCGCCCCGCCCACTGCACACAGCCGGAGTCACTCCTTCTCCCTCCAAGGGAAAATGGCCTCCTGACCACCCGAGCTGGGCAGGATGGAGGAAGCCACAGGTCAGAGGAGCTACAGCAGCCGGGGGTGAAACAGCAAAGACAGAGGTCTCAGAACCTGGAGTCTCATGCCTGGCCCCTGCCATATTCCCAACCAATGGATGTCCCTTTGCTCCCATAGTGCTGCAACACCAGGTTCTTCAAGGATCATGCATCTTCTCCCTGAAGTTCCAATTTAGAGCCTCTAATGACCCACCCTTTCCAAGGTATAACCTAAACCTCAGCATTCTGCGGTGACTTTACCAGGTTTTTTTAAGGAAGATTTTTGTTACTGATAATCCCATTCTGCCCAAGATCTCAGAGATGCCAGAAAACTCCAGAGACTGAGTTTATGAAAAAAATGCCAAACAAAAATCCAAAACTCCACAACACCATCTTCCCTTCTCCAGTTACACTTCTCTTATATGACACTACAACACTCCAGCATGAATTAGTAGAAAATCCCACACTTGTCCTACAACTGACTCTACACATCACTCTTTTTTCAGAAAGAAGTGAAGAATCCAGACCCATCTCCACAAGCAGGTCATCAACCACAGTAGCAACAACACAATAAAAACCAAACCAGAATTCCTAGGGCTCTAATTCAATCCTGATGATGACGAGGATGCAAACACAAGGGAAAAGGCAAGATACAAGGACTAAAAAAAAGCTAAGGTGAGCAAGCAGCACGGAGAAAGAATCACAAGAAACCACAATAATTGGGTGTGGTGATGAAGGAAAGTGGGTCACGCAACAGCCCAGGGCAGTTTTCTCTGGACGTCAGCCGGTCTGAGTTCCCAGATGAAAGCAAGCCAGGCAACCTGCCCTTTCATATACTACCCCCTTTACCCCCCTCCCCATTCATGAAAATTGAAACTCACAAGCATTTCAGTACCCCATCAGAACTGGATGCGCTGCCTCCACCTTCTACACCTCCTCCAAGCAGAGGCCCTGACCACCTGCAATGGCTTGGAACAAAGTCAGCTCCACCTGACACAGAGCCATGAGCCTCTCACTTCAAAGTAACCCTGGGACTTGGATATCAAGAACATACACATGACTTGCAGCAAAAAAAAAAAAAAATTCCCCAGCATCTCATGCATTTCATATATTCGGCTTGAGACCAACATTATCCGCACTCCACAGGCATGCCCTGCAGGCTCGGCATACCTGGATGCTGGGGGATAGCGTTGTTCAACAGGATCTCCATCTCATCATCATCACTGCCCCCTGAGCATGGTGATGGAGATCCAATGCCCGAAGCCATGTCCTCCGCACTGGGGGAGGCCTGGGCTTACACAGGCTGTCGTCTTCTTTCCAGTCTGGCTAGTACTTAACTGAAAAGAAAAAGAGAAAGTTACAGCAAACCTGTACTCGGTTCTCCCAAGTAATAGTGCTACTAAGAGGATCTGTGAGAAAGCTTAGACAGTAACTTCAGTGGCTTTGGAGTCTATGGATAACAAACACTGGCAGCAAGTACCAGTTTAGAGTTGTGATAAAGCAGGCTTTGAAGACACCAGATATTAAACTGAGTCAGCAACTCATCTCCGGCGAGGAAGCCAAAACAGCTGTCCTAAAGCAAAACTCTCCCGTCCTCTACAGCCGGGTGCCCTCGGTTATTTCCGCCTTGGATCGGGAGAAGGCAGCGGGGCAAGCAAGGCAGCCAGGCTTCCAAGGGAGCCCTGGGGCCAGCGGGGCGGCTGTCAGCGCGGTGCCCTGGCCAGCAGCCCCAACCCGCCCCGGGCTGGCACTGCAGAGCTGGCCCTGCCCCTGCCCGGCCGCACACAAAAGGCCG